>JAIRCJ010000416.1:20943-45917 GCA_020883675.1 Bruguiera gymnorhiza | reverse complement strand
ACCAGGTACTCCTCTCCATCACTTTCACCCTCTAATGATGGCACATAATCATCATCTCTACATCTTCTTCATGGTTAGAGGCACGTCTTGATTGCCTTCTTGCTTTATAAGCCTCATATTCCCCATGCCTCCTTTGCAACTCTGCTATTCAGTTGCTTGCTCCTCTATCCTCTCCCTCATATCATCGAATATGGTATTAATGTGCTCAAATTGTTGTTGCATAGCTGTGATCATGAAGGACACATCACCAGTTCTCTCCTAAGCTACACCTTTGTCTTTGGACAACCATAGTATTACTTCTACACAAATAATTAGGATACCTCACAAACACTCCTCACGTGTTTCATTCAAAAAAGGTGTCACACTCCCCCTCGTGTTTTACACTCTTTATGGCTTTTTTTTATATGAACTTTCACTCTTACCTTTTACCATTTGGATTCCCCTTTCAGCTCTATAAAGAACTAAACAAAGTAAATCAAGAGTATGATTTTGAACAAAATAAGATAAATAGCGTAGAATTGAACAAATTGGAGAATAAGGAATCAAAAAAGAAAATGGATATCAAGGAAAATGAATTTAATGAACTAAACTTACAAAAATCAAGATAGGAGTAGTTAAACCTAAAGGACAAACTTGGGTAACAAAAAGGAAAATAGATGACATAATTGGAGTTAAGTAAGAAAACTTTATTATTATTATGGTCAATATGACCAAACTATTAACTTTATCAATAACTTGAATTTGATATTTTATAAGAAAAATTTATTATTATTATGGTCAATATGACAAACTATTAACTTTATCAATAACTTGAATTTGATATTTTATTTCTTTTGTTCTTCTTCTTTCTTTTCTTTTTTTCTTTTCTTTTTTTTTGGTTGATCTTGCTTTTTCTTTTATTTTTTACTTTTCTTTTGCTTAACATAAATAACAATAGAATACTTAGATATAACATTTGGAATTGAAATTAGCACGTTTATGAGCTTAAACAAACAAGCAAAGAGAGAATGATTGCAAACAAACAGATTTGTGCATTTGAATGGTAATGCACATAATAGACAAACTAAACAGAAATAAATAATCACAAGGTAGAAATTTAAAGAGTGAGTAGATTCAACCTAATTTAGAGGCAGGCTCTGATACCAACTAATGTAGAAAACCCCAAAAGACATGGCTTATGGACCTAATGCACACAAGGAATCAAAGAACAACTAGGAAAGCTAAATCAGAGTTTAATAACACAAACCCTAGACCCAACATTTGAAGGAACACAAACCTAAGGTATTTAAGAAGGATGTAAATGCCACACTCTAGAAAAGAAAGGAATTGGGAGTGATAAGTCAATTTGAATGCCACAAGAAGAAGTACCTCTTGATAAGTTCTTTAGTTCTCAAAAGAACTGAGGGAGAAAAACCCTTGCTTTCTATTTCACTCAAAGTTGTCTAATAAATTGTCCTGATTTTCCAAAACTTACAAGAGGTGTCTATTTATAAGCTAAGATAGTAATCCTAAAGAGGCACAAATTCCTACTTAGGACAATCTTTATTTAGGAGGAATTCCTATTTAGGGAAAAATTCTTACACAAACAATAAACTCCTATTTAGGAGTGAAAGATATTACTTAATTTGACCCATTAAGTATTCTAATTATATTAATTAGGCTTGGACTCTCTTTCAAACTTGAATTTGCACCATTTGAAACTTGGTTGGCTTGAATGTCCTCAATCAGCCCATTTAGTGCTTTTTTAATCTTTTTGGCTTTAGTTCGTGTTATTGGGTCTTCTAGAATGTGCAATGGGCCTCTTGCATCCATTGAAGCTCTAGCTTGTGTTATTGGGCCTTCTGGAATGTGCAATGGACCTCTTGCATCCATTAAAGCCTTCCACCCATCATCTTATGATTCTCATCAATAGATATGTGTGGATTGTTGGCCATCATTCCTATGGTTTGTTTGATTTATTATACTATATATTTAGAAAAAATTTAGAAAACCATGATTAAATAAAAGATCTCTGGTATCACTTTTCTCAAGGAAAAATTTTGAAAATGATTATCAAACCTAGGATCTTCTTTACCTGAATAGCTCTTTTGGTGGATGAATTTTATAGCCATGCTACTTTGAAAGATGTTGTAGTTTATGCTCCTTTCAAGAAATATGATTGTGAACCATTCATTTCCTGAAATTTACCTTTGTTTATGGGTTTTGCAAAGATTCACAAGTGTATCCACGTATGGATGAGAATTTTTGGGTTGTTATTTTATTGATTTATATAAATTTTTATTAGAGGAATGTATATACATATAATACATGTATATAGATATGTATTTGTATATATACACATATAAATATGTTTCAAATTGGTTTCCAATTAGAATATTGTCTTGTCTCTATTTTTTTTTTGTTTAAGTTACTTTAGAGTCATTGTTTTGCTAAAACCCTAAAATTAGTTGTATTTTTTAGCTAGTTAATCTTTTATGCCCTTAAAATATCCTTAACCCAATAGAGTTTTTGGTTGGGAAATGTTCCTAAATCCAATAAAGCTCCTTTGGTAGGAAAACCTCTTTTCTATTCTCACAAAACCCTAAATCAAATGGAATTTTTTAAGTAAAGAATCTATTGTATGATTGGAATTCAATTGTCATTGGAGTCTCCAATGAACTACATCTATTCAACTTTAGATTCGTCAATTTTTTTTTATTAATGTAGAGAAGTAGTTATGTTTATTTAGGTCCATTTTTCATCTCTCTCAGCTTGTCTTGTGCTCTTTTGCCTTTTTTTTTTTTTTTCCTTTTCCCTTTTAAAGTTTTGATAATATGTAAAGCTATATATGACCAGATACGTCTTTCTCTAGCTAGAACTTTTCCTATTTCTATGTAGAGTATGTATCATTGTGGCTTTTGTTAGCAGAAAATTTTTATTAAGAAATTTATTATTTTCTATATCTCTTATTTCATAATAGATAAAAGTTTGATATCTTTAAGTATTTTATTTTTGTTTCCCTTACTTATTGTACGATCCCAAATTTCATTACAATTTTAAATTTGTATTGTTGTAGATCTTGCAAGGCTTTTGCACCCATTAGTGAAGCACACTCATATATTATGGTAGGTGTTTGTGGTACACAGGTTAGTGTCCTATCTTCCACTATTTTCTAACCTTATCTTCATGCTTCTCTTAGTCCCTAGCATCTGAATGTATTTCTTCCAACATTTTCTTGTAATTTTGACTCTTAATACAATATTGCCAAAATATTTTTTGAAATTCTATTATTTTGAATTATACATGAAGTTCCAACAAAATAATAGATGAAGGCAAAACAAAACTCTTCAAAAATGTTCAAGAGTTTATAATTCTAGTGAAAACTTGATCAAGAAATGTCATCTAAATATGTTCAAGAGTTTTTCATCTGCTTGATTGGGTAAGGAGGGGAGGACTTGTGGGTTCTATCTAGGGCCCAAGCATAAAATTCTAATCAATTATAAGTGTGTTGGTCTTACCCTATTTAGTTTAGGAGAGACCATAATGAGCAAAGGTTAATAGCAAAACAAGAAACTTGTAGGATATCCATAATTGGATAGCAATTGTAGATAACGATATAAAGAGCATAGTATTGAGTTCTTTTTATGATTCTTTTTCACTTGCAATTCCTCTTCTCATTTGATAATGGCTTTCTTTCTTTTTTCAATCTTGTGTTGTTTCGGTGGGTTAGTCTTTTCTTTTTCTCTTTGATTTGTTTGAATTTGATTTCATAAAACCATTACTTCTTCGTAAGTATTGATATATTTGTGATGTGGGTAAGGACAAATTCATCTTAATCTTAGAATTATTAGTGATGAAATTTTAGGAATTTTGGGGTGTTTTCTTATTTTGTTCATGTTGTGTTTTAGAATTTTTAGAATATTGAGGGAAAAATAGAGATAAGTCCATGTGTATTAGTTACATCAAGAGGCTTTCTAGGATTTAATTTTTGTTGCATATAAAAATTTGAATGATTAGAAAATATTAAGAAAACATATGTAATAATTGAGAAAGCACAATATATTTTCCCATCATTTTTATTTGAAGGAAAGATTCTAGAAAAGGATAAGTAAGTTCTCAAGATTTAACTCTTTATAGGGTGTTTCACAAAAGGATTTGTTGTGATGTAGCTTGCTTTCTTGTCCACTCATTAGGAGGCCAATTTCATTAGGCAAAACTAGCCAAGAGTGCTTGCATATATGGGAATTATCAAAATATTTTTTATATATTAAAAACCTATTATCTTGCAAATGGGAATTTCAAGCATAATTTCAAATAGATTATGTGGGAATTATTGGCTAGTATATGATCTAAATGAACATATTTTGCATTGACCAGTGAAGCACGCTCACATTATTGGAATGATTTTTTATTCATGCTGGAGGATTAACCATGTACTAGGTAATAAGTACAGAGCACATTGATGTTGTATGCTTGTCCATGATGTCTATATCCACCAAAAAAATAAATAAAAAAGGAAATGATGTGCATCAAAGTTGCAAAAATTACCTGTATAATCAAATTAGTTTATTTGATTAGTTAATATCAAAGTTCATAACTTGATTTTCTCAACCAAATTAAGTGTTTAATACTTATTCAAGCTTGAAATGTTTGTGACCTTTATTTCTTATGACATTTGGCAAATATGACAAATAGAAAATATGTCTGTGAGTTTGAAATAAATTTATTGTAGATGAGAAGAAATAATGACAACCAACTAACTCGAGACAATATAAATAAGACATTAAAAGCTTTATGGAATAAGAATATAACTCATATTTTATGTGATATTTGCATAAAGGCTATTGAAGAATGGCTAAGACCTAAAACTCATTTTGATTAGCATGGATAGGTTTACATTATTGAAAAGTTTCAAAAAAAAAAAAGTGAATGTAACTATGACAAACATTAGTTTAAAAATAAGTGGGATGCACTAAAAGAATATTGGAAACAATGAAAGGATTTTGTTAGGAAAGAGACTAGACTAGGATGGGATCTTGTGAAAGAAATAATTCTTACTACTGAGATATGATAATAAAAGTGGATTATGATTGGTTTTAACATTATATTTCTTTACTCATTTTTTTTGATATGTTTATAACATTAACAATACTTATTATTTTTAAATGTTGTAAGCCAATCTAGTTGTGAAAAACTTTTGACAAACTTATATTGAATTTGAGAGAAAATTAAATGTTATGTTTGGGGACACTATGGCAACTAAAGAATATGTTGTTGCACCTTCATCTACTACTTTAGGCATTAAGGGTGGTCTTGAGATTAATCATACAATTCATGACAAAAATGCTACATTAGAAATGCTTCGTAATTTAAATGGAGAGCCTAATTTTGCTGATTCTATAGATGAATTATTTCAAGGTTATAATACATGAGAGTGGAATGAAAATACTAATACAAGTAATGTAGTAAGAAGAAATAAGACATCTAAGAAAAGAGCTACTAAATCAAATTGGCACATAAAAACAAATTCTTAAAAGGAATAATACCAAGGACAATTTAGAGGGGCATTTGCTATTAAAGAAATAATTGATTGATTGGTTGATAGTGTTGCTGAAAATGAGATAAATAAACTTGCTAGGGTGTTTTGTAAATGTTGAAGAAGATAATGATTTTTTATAAATGTGATAGAGTTAAGTTGAAACAATAAAAATAAAGAGATTTATTCCAAATAAATGACTAAACAAGTCAAGTTAGGCTAGTTGCATTATCAACTTAAGAATAAGAAAACCCAATAAATGAAAAATTACTTCTTTTATTACTAACATTTTTTGGTATGCATTATTGTATTTATTGTTGGATATATTTATTAGTTATCATTTTTTTAGTTCCATTTTTTCAATAAAATAAAAAAAATATTTGGAATATTTGTGACCTCATATCAAATAGGAATGAAATGGGTGATAGATTATGTTCAAAATGAACAAAGAAACATTACTCCAGTTATACACTGATCTACAATTGAATCATGGATTAAAACCTTCAAGGAGAATGTCTTCAATTGAGAGAGTATGTATATTGTTATACACATTTTCTTTAGTTGAATCTACTAAATCAATTGGCAAATGTTTTTAACATTTAAGGAAAACAATCAATAGATGTTTTGCAGAAGTTTTATTAGGGATATTATGACTTGCAAATGATGTAATCAAAACTTATGATCTTGATTTTAAAGATATCTCACCAAAGATTCTTTATAATAGTAGATACATGTCATATTTTAAGGTACTTTTTTATTTTATTAGTATCATAATAAATAATTAACTTTGGTTTTTACGTGGATTGTATGCTAAATTCAAGTATATCACTCAAATATAATCATAAGTATGTTTTAATAATAGGATTGTATTGAAGCAATAGATGGAATACAAGTGCATTCTTATGTTTTTATACAAGATCAACCAAGACTTATTAGAAGAAAGGGCATACAAACACAGAATATCATGACAACATGTAGTTTTGATATGTAATTTACTTTCATGTTAGCTAAATGAGAGGGTATAACATATGATATGTGTATTTTTAATCCATAACTTAATTTCTCATACCCACTAATAGGCATTATGTCTTGATCAAAACATGCATTTTTTTTTTCAAATAAACATTTTACATGGTATATTATTCACTACAAAATTCCTTATATGAATTAATATAGGTAAATATTATCTTTGTTGTTCCCACAGCCTTGTATGGGTTGTAATTGTTGTCAACGAGGGTTAAGTGTGCAAGAGAGTAAAGTCACATGGAAGGGCAGCAAAGTCACATGGAAGGGCAAGAAAGTAAATCTGCAGCATAAGGGCAAGAACGTAAATCTGCCATGTAAGCCCTATTAGGGTTTCATGGAAGAGAGTATATAAAGGCCTTGGAAGACAAAACTAGGGAAGAGGGCCAACACAATTGAATAAACAGCAACCCTACAGCAACCGGCCAAAAGGAAGAGAGAGCAGAACAGCAAGAGATCAGAAACAACACCACCAGGAGAGCAAACCAGAAACGTCACCACCGGGAGAGCAAACCAGAACGTGCAACCTCCTGCAAGCAAACCAGAAACACGTCCTGCAAGCAAACCAGAAACACGTCCTGCAAGCAAACCAGAAACACATCCTGCAGGCAAACCAGAAACGCCTCCTGCAAGCAAAC
Organism: Bruguiera gymnorhiza; assembly: GCA_020883675.1. Classification (NCBI taxonomy): domain Eukaryota; kingdom Viridiplantae; phylum Streptophyta; class Magnoliopsida; order Malpighiales; family Rhizophoraceae; genus Bruguiera; species Bruguiera gymnorhiza. The sequence goes on along the minus strand of JAIRCJ010000416.1, from coordinate 38,741 downwards.
CAGAAACACATCCTGCAACCAAACCAGAAACGCACAACCAGCAAGAGGAGAAATAAGAAACAGACCACCCGGAAGAGAAGACAGCAGACCTGGTATCCGTGAGACCACCCGGAAGAGAAGACAGCAGACTAGAAGCGTGAGGCAGGGCAAGAGACGTGAACCAGAAAAACCAGTAGTGTAAGGCAGGCCAAGAGACGTGAAACAGCAGACCAGGAGCGTGAGACCAGAACGTGCAACGGCGTGACTGATCAGAAGCGTGGGGCAGGCCGTGAGACGTGAAACGGCAGACCAGAAACTTGAGTGCAAGCTGTGAAACCTTGAGACGGTGAAAGCAGGAGCTGTGTGAGACAACCTAGAGAAGGAATTTGGCGAAGCATCGGAAAGAACTCAACGTATTTCTAGATTTCTTCAAGAGAGGTTAGAGAGCGTTGCGGTGAACTTCTAAGCGGCAGTGGAGCAGCCTTTCAATTCAACAGAGGCAAGACAAGCTAGAAGAAGAGTAGACATAGTAAGTGACACTCTTTGTATTGTACTTGCTTAGTAATTGCAATAGTGAAAGGAGCAGAAGATTAAGACATCCATTGTAACTATAATTCTCAAGTATAGTGGATAGTCTCGGTAAGGGAGAGTCCCTACCACCGTGGATGTACGTCACGTTGACGGAACCACGTAAATCTCGTGTGTCCTTATTTTGCTTTACATTCTGTGTTTTGAATTAAGTTGTGAACGCAGCTAAAGTATCAGCCAACCCATAACCTAACGAAGACCTAAACAAGAACATCCAAATTGTCTATTAGGCAAGGTGTCTGAAAGGTGACTTTGGGGACTATTGTGATTAGTAGGTAGCAATAGATCTACCTTAGTCGAATCTGAGAAAGAGTTCGCTTTTAAGAAGAGATTGAAGTTGTTCACTTTCCTGCGAATTGTGAATTGTGGTGATACTGATTCACCCCCCCTCTCAGTATCACAAACTAGTAGATCCTAGGGTGAAGTTGGGAACTTCAATTGGTATCAGAGCACAGGTTCACCAGGATAAAGCTTAACAGCTTGGTGTACTAGTTTGAAGAGCTCCAGAAGTTTTAACTTGTTTAGCATACTGAGAAATGGACGCCGGTACCAACACCAGCACTACTTACAGCAAGAAGGTTCCAATCTTCAACGGAACCAACTACCATATGTGGAGAGCGAGAATGCAGGTGGTATTTGCAACCATGGGCATGAACGTGGTGAAATCTGTACAGGAGGGTTTTGAGCCTCCAGAAGAAGGTAAAGATCCAACCCCAGAGGAATTAAGACAGTTTGAGATAAATGGGAAGGCCTCAAATGTCATCATTTCAACATTGATAGATGCTGAATATGCTAAAGTTATGGACTGCAAATCTGCCAAGGAGATATGGGACAGATTGCAGAAAGTCTATGAAGGTGATGGCAGAATGAAGGAGGCCAAGCTTCAAGTTTTCAAGGAGAGATATGAATCTCTCAGAATGCAGAAAAATGATACAGTCCAAGAGTTCTTCACCAGGGTTATTGATGCTGTAAACGATCTTAGAAGTCATGGGAAGAACAAGAAGGACTCATCTATTGTGAAGAAAATTCTGAGAATTCTGCCTGAGAGGTTTGCCTCAAAGGTGGCAGCCATAGAGGAGAGTAGAGATCTCAATTCCATGTCTCTGCATGATCTCCAATGCAATCTCATTGCATATGAGATGAGAATAAAGTCAACTGAGAGCTCCTCAACGTCAAAGGTATCAAAGGAGGCAGCTTTCAAAGCTATGAAACACTTGAAGATAAAAGAAGAGGAAGAATCATCCAGCGAGGATGATGATGATGATGAGGAAGAAAGTGAAGGTGAAGTGTTGGCATACTTCACAAGGAAATTCAAAAGGGGGTCTAAGAAGGGAAAAGGACAGTTGTCCTTGAGATGTTATCGTTGTGGACAGACTGGACACTTTGCTTCTCAGTGCAAAGTGAAACTTGATGATGAAGATGAGGATGGTGATGATGAGCATAATTCAAAATGGAGAAGACCATCATTCAAGTCAAGGAAGTCCAGCAAGAAGACTGCTAGCCCACAGAAGAAGAAGAGAGGCTCATTCAAGAGTTATGTGAGCCAGACAAAAGAAGCCGATGAGGAGGAAGATGTAGACTCATCAGATGAGCATGCCTTTATGGCATCAACTCAAGGTGGTAGTTCAACCTCTGAAGAGGAAGAGGAGGTTGATGAAGAAGAACCAGATTTTGAAGCTGAGTTGGAAGCAGCTTCAAAGGAGATAATCAGAAGGGGCAGAACCATAAGAAGGTTAGAGGCCCACATAAAACAAGTTGAAGCAAAGTCTGAGGAAGCTGAAAGTCAAAAGGATGAAATAAGGGCTGAACATATTGACTTTAAGAGAAGATTTGAAGAACATATCAAAATATGTGAAGACCTTACTATGGAGCTTGGCTCAAGGACTTCAACAATTGAAGAAATGGAGATAGAGTTGCTGAGACTTCAGCAACAACTCAAAAGGAGTGAAGAGAACGTGCAGAAGCTTGAAATGATAGGAGAAACAAGTTCTGCAAGAGAAAAGAAGAATGAAGAGAAAGTGCAGCAATCTGAGGCTCCATTGCCTAAAGATAATAAGAATGTGCCACAGAAGTTGAAAGAGAAGGTTGTGACTCAGGAGAAGATAGCTGAGAATAAAGAGGATTTGAAGAAGCAACCTAGGGTGGCAAACAAAAATGAAGAAAAGAAGATCAGCCAGCAAAGGGCTATGGCTGAACAGAAGAAGGAGAAAAAGGTAGCTGAAATGAAAGCCACACAAGCAAAGAAGCCAGCCACGTTGCCTACACAGCAAGTAATGAACAAAAGAAAACAAGCTGTGATTAGACCCAAGAAGAGGCAGTTTCAAGGTCACTGTCTTTATTGTGGAGTTTGGGGTCATAAGGCAAGTAACTGCTGGTGGAGAAGGCCAGTATATGTCTCCAACTTGAGAAGATATGATGCTGTATACAGGGGGAGACAATACAAAATTCAGAGGAGAACACCTGTCGTGAGTTCTTGCACATACTGTAAAAAGCAAGGACACACTGACAAGGATTGTTGGTGGAAGCCCAAACCAGTGGTTTCAAAGAACAAGTTTGCTATATTGGGAGACTTGGAACAGTGTGAAAGGTGTGGGCAGGATGACCATAATGCCAAGAGATGCATGACACTTCTCCCTGAGCAAGAGAAGGCACTCAATGGCATAGTGAAAACAAGCGGTGTAGTCAAAGCTGAGAAAAAGGAGAAAGCTATCTTCCAGCCAATTCAAAAGAAGGAATATAAAGCTAAAAGGGAGGTGACTAATATAGCTGAAATTGCACTCAAAGCTGACTACAAGGATAAGCAGTGGATCCTTGACAGTGGATGCACTTCACACATGACGGGAGACAAGAGTAAATTGTCAAAGCTAAACAAGTCAAGAGAAGGCAGAGTCAAGTTTGGCAATGATGATTCACTCAACATCAATGGTCAGGGGTCAATAAACATTGGAAGAGGAAAGCTGAAAGATGTTCTGCACGTTGAAGGACTTAGATATAATCTAGCATCTATCAGCAAACTATGCAATGAAGACCATAAGGTAATATTCACAAAAACAGGTTGCTAGGTAAAGAGTAAAGAAGGCAATACTGTTGCAGCCGGGAAGAGAACAGCTGGAAATTTGTATGTGATTGATGAAGAAAGAGATTCTCTTGCAACTAAGACTGTGCAAGAAAGAAAGACAAAGAAGACATGGACCAGTGCTCATCAAGAAAATCAGATCATAGGTGACCCATCAGCAGGAGTTACAACAAGAAGAAGAATTGTGGGAGCTACTACTTTACTCTCACAAGTTGAACCTAAATCTGTTGAAGAGGCTACACAAGATCTAACTAAATCTCTGTCCACAGAGCTGTTTGAAAAGCACAGAATGAGTCTGTCTGTGCGAATGCCTCCTCAAGCCTAAAAATCAGGTGAATCCTCCATCTCTACTTTGCGAGTTTTTCAGATTTGTAATTGGTTGGCAAAGGGGGAGAGAAGCAACAGTGCAGGGGGAGCTGTTAAGGAAGGGGGAGTGCATATTTAGGGGGAGTTGTAATCCATCTGCTTCTGGATTATTACTCTAAGAAGATTATGAAAGACTACTGCATAATGGCTTTTGTTATGAATGTTGCCAACAATTACAAAGGGGGAGATTGTTGTTCCCACAGCCTTGTATGGGTTGTAATTGTTGTCAACGAGGGTTAAGTGTGCAAGAGAGTAAAGTCACATGGAAGGGCAGCAAAGTCACATGGAAGGGCAAGAAAGTAAATCTGCAGCATAAGGGCAAGAACGTAAATCTGCCATGTAAGCCCTATTAGGGTTTCATGGAAGAGAGTATATAAAGGCCTTGGAAGACAAAACTAGGGAAGAGGGCCAACACAATTGAATAAACAGCAACCCTACAGCAACCGGCCAAAAGGAAGAGAGAGCAGAACAGCAAGAGATCAGAAACAACACCACCAGGAGAGCAAACCAGAAACGTCACCACCGGGAGAGCAAACCAGAACGTGCAACCTCCTGCAAGCAAACCAGAAACACGTCCTGCAAGCAAACCAGAAACACGTCCTGCAAGCAAACCAGAAACACATCCTGCAGGCAAACCAGAAACGCCTCCTGCAAGCAAACCAGAAACACATCCTGCAACCAAACCAGAAACGCACAACCAGCAAGAGGAGAAATAAGAAACAGACCACCCGGAAGAGAAGACAGCAGACCTGGTATCCGTGAGACCACCCGGAAGAGAAGACAGCAGACTAGAAGCGTGAGGCAGGGCAAGAGACGTGAACCAGAAAAACCAGTAGTGTAAGGCAGGCCAAGAGACGTGAAACAGCAGACCAGGAGCGTGAGACCAGAACGTGCAACAGCGTGACTGATCAGAAGCATGGGGCAGGCCGTGAGACGTGAAACGGCAGACCAGAAGCTTGAGTGCAAGCTGTGAAACCTTGAGACGGTGAAAGCAGGAGCTGTGTGAGACAACCTAGAGAAGGAATTTGGCGAAGCATCGGAAAGAACTCAACGTATTTCTAGATTTCTTCAAGAGAGGTTAGAGAGCGTTGCGGTGAACTTCTAAGCGGCAGTGGAGCAGCCTTTCAATTCAACAGAGGCAAGACAAGCTAGAAGAAGAGTAGACACAGTAAGTGACACTCTTTGTATTGTACTTGCTTAGTAATTGCAATAGTGAAAGGAGCAGAAGATTAAGACATCCATTGTAACTATAATTCTCAAGTATAGTGGATAGTCTCGGTAAGGGAGAGTCCCTACCACCGTGGATGTACGTCACGTTGACGGAACCACGTAAATCTCGTGTGTCCTTATTTTGCTTTACATTCTGTGTTTTGAATTAAGTTGTGAACGCAGCTAAAGTATCAGCTAACCCATAACCTAACGAAGACCTAAACAAGAACATCCAAATTGTCTATTAGGCAAGGTGTCTGAAAGGTGACTTTGGGGACTATTGTGATTAGTAGGTAGCAATAGATCTACCTTAGTCGAATCTGAGAAAGAGTTCGCTTTTAAGAAGAGATTGAAGTTGTTCACTTTCCTGCGAATTGTGAATTGTGGTGATACTGATTCACCCCCCCTCTCAGTATCACAAACTAGTAGATCCTAGGGTGAAGTTGGGAACTTCAATCTTTTTTTTTATGCTAAATATCCATGATCAAAAGAACATCTTGGACCTTATAAAAGCATGAGATATCATTTTTCTGAATTTCAATATGGTCGTCAACTTAAATGATGTAAAGAAATGTTTAATCATGCATATTGTTCACTAAAAAGCTACATTGAGAAACATTTTGATTATGGAAGACAAGATGGTAGATAATACATTTAGTGCCATGTTATTCATTTGAAGTGTAAAAAGATATTGTTATTGCATCAATGGCCTTACATAACTATAGTTGCCAAAAATCTACAAATGATCTAGCTTTTGAGAGATTTGATCAATGTCCCAATGTTATACTACTAAATGTTAGGAGAATTTCAAAAGATGAATTATCCAATGATAGTATAATGAAGGTGGTGGCTTTTGTTCAAGAGCTATTTGCTTCTAATTTGATGAATTAGTTTTTTTTCTTTGACATTTTATCTTGAACGTTTTATTTGACTTTTCCTTTAAATATAAAATTAATATATTCCTTAATATTTGTTAGATATAACATTTATTCTTTTTTATTTTTAAAAAATTACTTTGATTATTATTAAACAAAATAATTTTTTTATTATTTATTCAAATTAATATAATAGAATAAAATTAATGTTATAGGTCATTAGTAATATATTTAATATTAAATTTAAATTTAAAATATACAAATAATAGTTATATTTTTAAAAATAAGATAAATTTTGCATCATATCTTTTATAGTCCATTTATATACTAATATTTATTTTAATATCATTTTTGCCAAATATTTATAATTCTACTACTTTTTTTTCATTGTATTTTTACTACCATTTCAAAACAACATGTAACTTTTAGTAACAATACTTCTACTCTTAAGCCTTGTTTGTAATATTATGAGATAAAGTGTTGTTAATAAAAGTGTTGCAAGTAAAAGTACTAAAAGTTAAAATGTTGTTACTCAAAGTTTCGTGTTATTTGGTAATAGTAGTAAAAACACTATGAAAAAATTCTAATAAAATTATAAGTGTTTGATGGAAATGCTATTAAAATAGTTTTCAAAATGAAAAAGACATAATTGGAATTTTATCTTATTTTAAAAAATCTATCTACTATTTTTATATTCCAAGTTGTATATTTAATATTAATATATTATTGATAACTTGTTAACTTCATTTAATTCTATTATATTAGTTTGAATGAATAATGAAAAATATTATTTTGGTTGATAATAATTAAAGCAATTTATCTAAAATCATAATTATTTGAAAATAAAACTTAAAGAATAAATGTTTTTTCTATCAAATATTAAAGCATATACTAACTTTACATTAAAAAAATTTCAAATAAAGAGTGTAAGATAAAAGGCCAAAAGATGCTAATTCATCAAACCAGGATCAATTTGCTCTTGCACAAAAATCATCGTTGCCATTCTACTATTATCAGAGAATTCATCTTTTGAAATTCTCCCAACATTAAGAAAGATATCAAGTGATACAATATTAGGATGTTGATCAAATCTCTCAAAAGTTGGATCACTTATAGATTTTTTTACGAATATAGTTATGTAAGGTCATTGATGTAATAACAATCTCTTTGCACTTCAAATGAATAGTGTGACATTAAATATAATATCTTACATATTCTCTTTTATAATCCAAATATTCTCTTAATGCAACTTCTTAACTAGGAATGCACATGATTAAAGATTTCCTTATATCCTTTAGGTGGTCAATTATGCTAAAATTTAAATAAATGATATCTCATACTTCTATAAGGTCCCAAATATCCTTTTAATGATGGATATCTAGCTTCAATTAGATAATATTTAACTATATTATTTCATATAAGAAAGGAATTTTGAAATGAATAATATGTTATGTAAATATTTATTTTAAAAAAATATGTATGTTATGATTAGGATATGATACTTGTTGTTAGGTATGGGAAATTAAGCTTTGGATTATTAATAGCTGAACTAAAAATATGAGCATCATGTGTTGTACCCTCCCATCTAGCTAATACAAAAGTAAATTGCATAACAAAATTACATGTTACCATGATATTCTGTATTGGTATATCCTTCCTTCCAAAAAATCTTATTTGATCTTGCACAAGAATAAAAATATGTGCATGTGTTCCATTTATTGCTTCAATGTAATCCTATTTTTAGAACATACTTGAATTTAATATATAGTTCACATCAACGAGATTGCTTGAGACACTACATGCTCCCAAGAGATCTTGGAAGAGAATTACCCTTAATTTAATTATGGTTTTTCCTAGCTTAAAAGGATTTGACTCTATAATAATGGTAGTGTATAAGTTCTCTAACTACAAAACATTCATTTTAACCTTGAAGGATTGCACTAAACTAGTTGCAAGGTTGTTCTTTAAAAATGTGGTTGAGTATTGGGGTGTGCCTCACACTATTATCTTTAATCATAACCCTCTTTTCACAACAAGTTTTGGGAAGAACCATTTGGGATGTTAGGATCAGATTTGCATTACTTTCTTCCACAAACAAATAGGCAAACTAAATGGGTGAATGCCTGGTTAAAGATGTACTTGTAACCTTTTATGAGAGCAAATTAAAAGCATTGGGCAAGATTAATGGATGTGGCATTATTCTCATATAACTTTCAATGAAGTGACTTAATGAGGAAGAGTCCCTTTGAGATTTCCATAGGCCAACAACCATTTATTGCTCTCATATTAGAGCTTAAATGCATAGGAAACAATTTATTTGCTTTTAAAGTTGTTATAGACTAGAAGCAATAAGTAGCCATGACTCATTCTTACCTTGACAAGTTGGCAAAAAAGATGAAGAAATAGGCTAACAAAAAGAGGCATTCAATGGAGTTTTAAGTGGGATACTTAGTGATGGTAAAGCTCTTACCTTAGTAGTTCAAGAGTTTTAGGCCTTTGAACAAAGGACTACTACAAAAATATGAAAGGCCCTTTCCTATCTTATAAAAGGTTAAGAAGGTGTCATATAAGGTAGAACTTCCATCCAAGTTAAAGATTCATGCAATCTTTGATGTTAGCTTGTTAAAGAGCTATCATGCAAATAAGGAAGACCTAACTACAATTATTGCTTCACATGACTAAGGGATTTGAGATATCCTTGTAGAAAGACCCATGCAAAAGTGTTAAGTACTTCTATGTTGTGAGAACTTAGTCAAGTGGAATGGAAATCCTAGATTATGGCTAAATAAGTGCATGAAGATACTTTGTGGAAATTCAAAGACATCATCCAAGGTTCCATGTAAAACGCTCAATAAGTGTACCGATTGATTAGGTGGTTGAGAAAGTGTCACAAATGATATATGCTGTATACACTAAAATTACTTTAAACCACTCAGTTAACAAGTTTCTAATTAAGGTGAGTAAAGGTCAAATTCATAGAGATTGAGTTTTAATTAATTAGTTAACTAATGATCTTAATTTTATTGATTTTACATAAATAAGAGAGTAAAAAGGGAGGAACTTGATTTTAATTAAATTAATAAAATAAAATACTAATTACAAATAAAATTAATAAATGAAGACATTTTCATTAATAAGGATATTTACACCATTAGATTCACACATTAATTAATGACACTAAAAATTATCAATTCTTTAATTGAATATTTGATTTAAAATAATGACAAACTTTATCATTTTAAATCTTTCCCTAATTCATTATTAATTGAGACAAGTTTTTCAATTAATCTCTTCTTAATTAAACTACTTATGATAAACTCTCTAGATATAAACTATTGATAGCATTAAAATATGAAAAATAGTTGAATATAAACAACAAATTCATAAGCTAATTTGTTTAATTGTAGACAATGTTCTTTATAAAAATTAGACAAAAACTCAACCATAATTATCAATTTTTCTTTGCTATTTAGCAATAAAATTATCAAATAATTACAAACTTGAATTCTACACTAATATTAGATTGTAAAGTATAATTGCCTAATGTGCATTTTAGCAATTAAACAATGTAATCATAAATAATAATAATAGAAGAATATAAGAATTCAAAGTAAAGAATCAAATTTGAAATAAAAACTAATAAGTCTCATAATACTTCCTCTAGTGATTTCAATCCTTATAATCGAAAATAAAACTCTAACCTTGCATATCATAAATGTGTACAAGAAAGAAAGAAAAGAAGAGAAGGTCTGAATATGCATGTGTTTTTGGTATGCTAACATTTCTTTTTATAACTCTAATGAACAACAAAACTAACCCAAAGAAGGATAATAGCTAGATTATGATAGCTTTGACTAGCTGTGTGATTGTTTAATTTATTAGTTGTGTGTGAAGTGAATGGTATGCATGTGAATGGTATCAGAGCTATCTTTCTTTTATATCAATTTATACCACATAGACGATGTGGCTTCCAAGTTCTATATGTGATGAACTTGATAGATTTACATGTCAATTCATTTTGACAGAGTTTTTCACTTAGTGAATTAGGAAAGGGTCACTTAGCCTAAAGCAGAAGGTGGTTTGGGTCTTGGAGAAGCAAGACTTAACAATATTTCCATGCTGGGGAAATCAAATTGGTAGCTGCTGTCTGCAAACGATAAATTATGGACTTCAATTATTTATGGTAATTATTTAAAATTCACCGCTATAAACCTCCCCATTCCATCAACAACATGTTTTGCATGGCAGTTTATTTTGTAAAGCTTTGATGTATTGGAGGAGGAACTTGGGTTTTGGGTTGACATGAGAGATCAAGTTACCTTTTGGCATGATCACTAGGCTTTTACATCCTCTCTTGACCAAATGGTTCTTTGTGTACACCTAAGTGATGAAGATATAATGGTGAGCTCAGGTATGAAAGGGGTACATAGAAGTTCGAAAATATAAATACACCTATTACACCAGAGGTGCAGCAGATGATTTCTGTTATTCCACTTCCTAGCTACTCTCTGGGGTGCGATATGGTGAAGTGGATGCCAAGTCCTATGGGTGTATATTTGGCTAAAGAGGGATATAAGTGGTTATCACATGGAACTAGTCATTGGCAAACTGTTCAAGATTATAATTGGATTTGGAAGCTTAAGATTCCCAAAAAATTGAAACCCAATCCTTAAATGGAGAATGCTTACAAACACAGAATGTTGTGGATGGAGCTCTTGTGAATATCCTACTTGTGTTAGGTGCAATGGCACCTCAAAAAAACATTTTGCAATCTTGAGGGACAGCCCTTTTGTTTGGCCTTTGTGCAAAAATATGCTTTCAAATGTCACTCATTGTTTTTCAACCTTTCAATGTGAATTTTAAAGAGCACAATGAAAATCACAACCAAGATAAGGAATTCAAAAACCTAAGAAAGTCAAATCAAGTTTAGCAAAAGTAAAACCTTAACCAAATGTTCGAAAGGACACAAACCTAAAGTATAAACCTAGATCCAATGTTGAATGGAACACAAATTAAAAGTATAGAAAAGGATATGGATGCCACACTCTAAAAAGAAGGGATTTAAGAGTGATGAGCCAAGTTAGAATGCCACAAGACAATAATCTTGATAAGTTCATAAAGTTCAATGAAGAACTAAAAGAGAAAATTCTCTTCTTCTTTTTTTCACTAATGATTTATATCTTTTAACAATGACATCAAACCTATTTATAAGATAAAGTAACAACCCTAAAACCCTAAAAGTAGAGACAATGATATACTCCTAAAATATGAGAACATTCTTATTTTATAACAAACTCTTATTTAGGAGTGGATTTTATTACTGAACCCTAACCTATTAGGCACTCTAATCATATTAATAAAGCTTTGGTCCTCTTTCAAGTTTGAATTCACATCATTTGTTACTTAGTTGGCTCAAATATCCTTAATTAGTCCTTTAAGCACTTCTTTCATCTTTTTAACTTTGAAATGTGTCGTTGGCTCTTCTTAAATGCTCAATGAATGCTTATAAGCCCTCCATCCATCGACACTTCAATAAATCTCATCATTAATTGATGTAAGCCCCATAGAGTACAATGAAACTCATAAGTAAAACAAGGAATTCAAAATCCCAAGAAAGTTAAACTAGGTTTAGCAAAAGTAAAAGCTTGACTCAATATTCAAAGGGACACATATCTAAGGTATAAACCTAGATCCAATGCTCAAAGGAACATGAACTAAAGGTATAAAGAAGGATACAGATGCCACACTCCAAAAAGAAGGAATTTATGAGTGATAAGTCAAGTTGGAACACAACAAGACAATAATCTCAATAAGTTTGCAAAGTTTAATGAACTAAAAGAGAAAATTCTCCCTTTTTTCTCACCAATGATCTATTGAGCATTCAAAAAGGGCCAATGACACATTTTAGTACTAAAAAGATGAAAGAAGTACTTAATGGACTAATTAAGAATAGTCAGGTCAACTAAGTCATAAATGATGTGAATTCAAACTTAAAAAAGGACCAAGACTTCATTAATATGGTAAGAGTGCTTAATGGGTTTAAGTTAAGTAATCAAATCCAATCTTAAGTAAAAGTTTGTTATAAAGTAGGAGTTTGTTATAAAATGTAGGTATTCTTATTTTTTAAGAGTATATTATTATCTCTATTATTAAGGTTAGGTATGCTACATTTAATAAGAAAGATTTTCTTAATAGGCTTTATGAAGACCAGATATTTTCAAAATTTGATATGAAATCTAATTATTGGTAAATCTAAATTGATGAAAAAGGTAAATGCAAAACAACATTCACGATTCTATTTGGACATTATGAATTGAATGTAATGCCTTTTGGGTTAAAAAATGCATCCTTTAAGTTATTGGCTATTGATTACTTGACAAAAGGCTCTCTTTTATGGGTAGTTTGATTCCTTTAAAGTCCAACGAATAAAATAGCTATTGCCCATAATTAGCTTTATTTATCAAGAGAGACTTATTCAATGCTTAAAAATTATAGTCATCACCTAATTTTTTGGCAATAAGGCTTCTCCTCTTGTTATAAGGAATCTTTCACACAAAATGATCATCAAATTAACATTTGTGTACACCAAAAATTAATTTCACTACCACATACACATTAATACACCTTGCTTAGTCTAAATCCAAAGCATTCCATTACTTAAAGGACCAGACCACAACATAGACATTTAAGTTAATTTCATGATTCATTAGTAGGAATTCAAAGGATTCCACTCTCATCTTTAGGCAGTCAACAATTGAATCCATGTAAGAAAGCTAATAGACATGAATGACTCCTTCTTTTAAGGAATTCAATGGATTTAGTATAGCTAAGATGTATTGACATATCTATAGCAACAAAATTATTATTCAATGTAAACATGGATGTTAAAGGGATAATCCTTTCAAGTGAATGATTCCTTGCAATGAAATGAGAAGCCTAATTGCAATGGAATTAGTTAAAGGTTTTAACTTTCAAGTAATGAATGCTTCTATCGTACTAAAAAAGACAAATAAAGAATAATAAAGAATAATAGCTCCTTTATTTAATAGGCTACAATGGATGTAGACTACCTAAAGGACAAGTCTTATTGTCAAAGAATCAATAAATAGTTTCATTTTTCAAGTATTAAACTATTTACTCGTGGCAAAGAAATCTAATCTAGAGTTTTAGCTTCTTTATTAGATGGACTTCACCAAATTTAAATTACCTAAGACATTAAATGCATTTTGCAATGAAATTTGTTATAAGAACAAATGAATCGATCTTTATTAGCTTTTCTTATTAGGTATGAATGGTTCAATTTTTGGAGCATGAGATTCCAACTTCATTTCTTACAAAGAAGGTTTTTCTTTTCATTGCAAGGCCCTATTCATACAAAATGATCCTCAAATTAACTTTTCTACTTAAACCAATCATCATTTTCATTGAGTCAAGCATGTTCTTGCAACTTTGACAATTTGAATCCATTGAACTCCGTTAAATAATTGAGTTTTTGATCTCATATAGCTTTTATTACTAGGTTTCACTGGCTTCATTTATAAAGGATGAGCCTGTAAATTTATTTTCAACTAACAAGAATTCTTTATTTGATGCATATAGTCATTCACACAAAATGTTATGGTGGAAAATAAAAAGCTAAATGAATGGTATCAGAGCCAAACCTAGGTCCTAAAGTTTTTTAGGTTGTTATCTTGTAAACTTTATCTTTTAAGTAATTTAGAAGGTCTAAATTCATTTATGACTCATTGTTGAAACCTTAAGTCACATTGCCTTTGTACCTATTATTGCTATGTTAGCATATTAGGGTTATGGTATAAATTGTTGACGATCATATAATGAGTCATGGATAGACTAAGACTAGATAGATTACTTAAAAGTAATAGTTTAGCTAGGGATAGTAGTAGATTTTCTAAAAATAAAGAAATAATAATTTTTTACAAAACTAGACTTTGCCTTCTTCGTCTTCTTCCAAGGTTTATAAATAGGGAAGTTTCTTTTCAAAATTGATTATGTTATAAAAATTATTGAGCAATCATTTCCTTTAGCTTAGGGTTATAATGATTTATTTTTGTTATCATAAGAGCTTATTAACTTACACCAACAAAAGTATAAATTTCTTCATGTTGGCATGGTACAAGTAGCGTTAAAACAAGCCACTAGATTGGGTTTAATTAACGTGGTAATTCTATATGTTAGGGATAAAAGACATAATCGCTTTCATGAGTCCTTATTAGGAGTAATTGAATCCACTTTGAGCAATGGGTCAATTTGGTTCTCTTACTTTCTAAACTTTACTTTGTCATTATCAAATCCAAATTTAATGCATGCTCTATGTCTGGATAGTAAAATTGAAGGATTTGATATGATGCCTACTTTAGAAAATTTAATTCTTATTTCTAAGATAAACTATAAAGTTATGAACACTATAATTCTTGGAATCAAAGAAATACCAACTAGATATGTTGATAAAGGAACCACTACATTGTTTTTGACTAATAAGTTAAAATCTAACATAATGATTCCAAAGACTATAAATCAGGTTAAACTACCTAATAGATGGGTCTTAGAAAAGATCGTCGAACCTATTAAATAGGTTAATATACAACTTGAAGAAGTTATTGAATATCAAGATGGAGATGTCGAGATTCGATTTGCTCAATGTAGGAGTATAAGGTTAAACCTTAAAAGGGTAAAGAAAAGGTTAAACTTAGATATTCTACCTCCTCAGTGCCCCTTATTGAGTTAGATGGTATTCAAAACACAAAAGAGCAAGTTAGTCAACTTTAGTATCAAGTTAACTTTGGCCTCTATGGCTAATGAACCATGGGGTATATCTGGTCAAGCCTATAGGCTCAAATCTCTCTCTTTCATAGATATGGACTATCTAGATGAAGTTAGGAGTCTCTATATTTTAGAAAAAAATTGATGAAATTGAAGAAAAGTTGAGAGTTATTTTATTATCTTGAAAATACTTTAAAAAGAAAACGGTTCTTTGTTACTTTTAATGAAAAAAAAAAAGAGTAGTTTGGGATAAACACCATAAAATATATGTCAAAAAGATGGAATTAATCGAAGAACCAATTGATAGATTTTCTTACATTGAAAAGGTTTATAAACTTAAGAAAAAACAGTTTCCAAATTTTTGTATCTCAAAAAGGTGTATGGTTCTTGAAAAAGCATATCAAGAATACGTTGCACAAAAACGTAATAGGGTTAATGTTGTTTACCCTCCTGCACTTAATTTAGATATTAAAATTGAAGATAAAAAGGTAGTAGCCTCTCTTTACAAGGAGGTGCCCTCTATAAATGCTATTATAGAACAGGGGAACTATACCAATCTGTATCTTTAGTTAGTTGGAAACCAACTAAATAAAGTTAAAGAGAAAATAGATAAAGTAGTATAGAAATCTATAGTTCAATAGATTCCAAGACATTTGGTTAAATTAGAGATTGAAAAAGGCTTTTATTTAAACCCATGATGTCAAAAGAAATAGATTACAATATGATAGGTAAAACACCTAAAAAATTAGAAATGGTGACAAAATAATCAAAAGGTTAAGTAACCTTGGATTAAGAGAAAAGGATGTCTCAATATTGGGTAAGGAGGAAATAATAAAGGAAGTATCAAAGGAAGAATCTTCTTTTTCTGAAGATTATATTGAGAAAATCCAAAAAATATTCTTATCAAAACAAAATTCCATGGATCCATCATCCTTTAAAGGAAGAACCATGGAAATTAATATAATGGATTTTAATAAAGCACTTATAAAACTGTATTTCCTAAGACCTAGTCCAATCAACCTCTTATTAAAAGAACAATCTGAGTACAATTATGTGCAATACAACAGTAGTAGCATTGTAGAATGGAATATGGATGGAATGTTTGAGAATCAGATCTTTATTCTACTACATTATATGATGATGTCATTTTGAAGTTATCAACCTTTTTTTGTTCTTGCATCTGCACCTTTTGCTGGTGAATTAACCAAATTGCTAAGGACTAAGGCACTTGCACCAATAGCCTTTTCCCCATTGATTAACTCCCTACAAAAACTCACGAGTTAGAAATCTCGTAATACATTGGAATTTCCCTTAATAAACTTAATCTCAAAATCAAACATAGAAAGTATTTCTTACCTTCTTGCAAAAATTTGTTTTGAAGCAAGATTGTTAACATCCTTAGTAACAACGTCTTTTATGGCCATACAGTCAATCCTTAAAAGAAAATTTTGATTCAAATAATCACTTCTAAATTTTTGAATGCATAGCACAATAGCTAAAATTTCTTTTTTAATAGTCGAATAATTAGCTATAGCTCCCTTCCAAACACCAGAAATGAAGCAAAGCAATTATTCTTTCAAGTTAATCCTTGGCTTAAGGATTCCTTCATAGCCTTTATTTGATGTATCTGTTTCAACTATTTTAAACACTTCAGGATGAGAAAGGGCTAAACAAGGTAGTTCTTTAGATTTTAGCTTTATTTTCTTAACTACTTTTGTATGTTCATCCTTCCATTTAAGAAGATTCTCCTTTAACCTTTCAAATAAAGGCTTAGCATTATAAACTAATTCTTTATAAAAATCTGAAATATAATTTAGACATCCTAAAAACCTCTGCAATTGTTGCTTTTCCCTAATTTCATTAGGGGATTTGGAAGGAAACTTAATTGCTTAGTTGATAGGAACAATTGTACCATTATCAACAAAGTGATCAAGGAACCTAACCTTAGTTTTGAAATAACTTCATATTTTTTGCTGATACGACAAGACTTGCCATTTCAATAACCTTAAAGAAAAGGTTTAAATGCTTAAAATGCTATTCAATTGTGTTAGAGAATACTAACAAACCATTAATATAAACAATAATAAATGTAGTATAAGTGTTAAATATTTCATTCATGTTTTTTTGAAACTCAAAGGGTGCATTTTTTTACCCCAAAGGTATTACATTCCATTCGTAATGCCCAAATGGAACTATAAATGTCATCTGGTACCTATTTTCTTCACAAATCTGGATCTGCCAAAATCTTGATTTCATGTTGAATTTTGAAAATATTTGAACTTCATAAAGCCTATTTAATAAATACTTTTTATTAGGTATTGGTTACCCAATCCATCTTAATAGCTTATTTAAAGGCTTATAATTAATAACTAGTCTTAAAAACTCCTCGTTCCACCTTAGCAACATTTTTAATATAAAATGTTGGACAACTCCATAGGCTATTGCTTTTTCTAATAAGCCCCTTTTGCAAGAGATCCTTTATTTCCTTTTTACAAGTTTCTAAATGTCTTAGTTCCATAGCTATGGGTCAAACCTAGTTGGAATTTGACTTTTATTGAAAGTCACTTCATTAGGTAGTCTTACGATGTGCCTTTTTCTATCCAAAAGGGATTGGGAATCTTTGCATAAACTAAGGTTTCAAACCTTATTTGTATTTCTTGTATTTTATTTTGAATAACAAGAGAGTTAATCTTTTCTTGAAGATGTTTACCCTTTACTTCACTTTGAAAGAATTAAATAAACCTCTCTTTTCTTCTTATTTATTTTTGAAGAAAATATATTTCATTGAATTAAGGAGTAGATATGAATTTAAAGCTAACAAGCTTTTCATTTATTTTTGAGAAAATACCTTTATAGTTTATCTCCTTAATAGGATACAACATATGAAGAAAAGGATTTCCCAAAAATCACATCTTGAGATAGGT
>JAIRCJ010000416.1:0-18345 GCA_020883675.1 Bruguiera gymnorhiza | reverse complement strand
TTTTTTAAGACACATTTCTCAAGTAAGTTAACCTGATCTCATGTTATATTCTTTGGAATCATTACATTAGATTTTGACTTATTAGTAAAAAACAACATAGTGTTCCTTTATCAGCATATTTAGTTGGTATTTCTTTGATTCCAAGAACTGTGGTATTTATAACCAAATAGTGTGTCCTATAAATAAGGATTAAATTTTTTGAAGGAGGCATCATATCAATCCTTTAATTTTAACATCCAAACATAAAGCTGCATAAAATTTGGATTTGATAATGCAAGTAAAGTTCAGAAAGTAGAAGAACCAATTTGGCCATCAGTCAGAGTAAATTCAATTACTCCTAATAAGGAGTCATAAAAGTGATTGTGTTTTTATTCCTAACATAAGAATTTCCAAGTTATTAAACCAATCTAGTAGCATGTTTTGATGCTACTTATACCCATGCCAACATAAAAGAAAATTTCTACTTTTGTTGGTGTGAGCTAATAAGCTCCTATGATAATTGAAAGAAATCATTATAACCTTAAGTTAAAGGTAATATCTACTTAATAGTTTTTATAACATAATCGAATTTTGAAAAGAAATTCCTTGATTTATAACTTGGGAAGAAAGAAGAAGAAGGTAAACTCCTATTTTGTAATAATAATTATCTAAATTTTTATTAATTATTATTTCTTTATTTTGAGAAATCTACTATTATCCCTAGCTAGATGATTACTTCTAGATAATCTATTTCATCTTAGTCTATGCATGACTTATCATATTACTGTCAATGATTTATGCCACAACCCTAACACACTAACACAGCTACAATAAGTACAAAGGCAACACAACTTGGCATTTCAACAATAAGTCACAGATGAACTTAAACCTTTTAGATTACTTAAAAGATAAATTTTATGGGATATCAACCTAAAAAACCTTAAAACCTAGGTTTGGCTCTAACACCATTCACACACATGCCATCTAATTCACGTTCACATACATTCATTCACTCCACACATAACTAATAAAATAAACAATCACACAGCTAAAATACACATAAAGGAAAAGAAATAAGAAACTTAAAGGAATAAAGCTTTCATTGAATATTAAATGTTGTTACAAGCCTTGGAAGAGAAAGAAAATTTTACAAGATAGAGAGTGAGAGGAGAGTGAGAAGAAGTGAATAGCTGTTCAAACTTCTAACTTATCCCTTACTCTAATTGTTTATTTATACATATAAAAAAGGTAATAACTGACATTTAGTGGACATATTATTGTCCTAGAAGGAATCTTCTTTTTTAAAGTAGATACTTTATTATTATGCTTCCTTTCATATTCCTTTTGACACGTTCATTACTATTTACTTTAGCTTTATTAAAGCTATCCTGGTCCACCTTGCCAATAGTTGCCTCTTACAATTCATAGTGGTCTTAGGAATCTTGCATTATGTCATTGTTGATGAGGTGCTTTTGGTTGCTTTTAGCTAGATCTATCTGTGAGTCTTTAAATGAGAGGAGAAAGTTGGCCATCATTTTTAATAACCTTACTTTTGACACAGACTCCATTAAAGTCTTTAGTATCTCCTCAAGAGTAGTTGGAGTTAGTTTTAGTGGTGGAGCCTTTAGACTATTAATATTGATAATTCCTTTTGTCATGTAGACTCCATCACTAAAAAAATCAAACTTTCCCACCAATGGATATTAATCTGTTTGGCCAGCCATTAAACATGTTTAATGTCCACATTTTAAAGGTGCAAACACAAGAACAAAAGAAGTTGATAAACTTCAAGATGACATTTATAAGCATGCCTTGGATAAATCCATCATTTATCCTTTGATTCCAAAGCATATACATTTTTTTATGTATCATAAAAAATAATTATGCAAAGCTTAGGCCCTAGTGAGGTTGCAAAATTTTATCTTAAAGATGATATGTTCTCACAAACTAATGTGAAAGGGTTTTATTTAAACTCCTATCATCTGAAGAAATTGATTATAATATGTCTAGTAAGAATCTTGAGAAAATAGTGTTGGTTGATCAGATTATTAGAAGACTTAAAAGCCTTAGACTAAAATGAAAAGAATTAACTATTCTAGGAAAATAGGAATAGATTGATATGAAAATATATAATGAATCAATTCAAAATAAAGACAAAGAATACATAGAAAAAATACATGAAATGTTCTTGTAAGACCCATCTTTTTCTTGTAAGAAAGATTATATAAATATTAACAAAATGACCTCACTTTCCTGCGAATTGTGAATTGTGGTCATACTGATTCACCCCCCCTCTCAGTATCACAAACTAGTAGATCCTAGGGTGAAGTTGGGAACTTCAATTGGTATCAGAGCACAGGTTTACCAGGATAAAGCTTAACAGCTTGGTGTACTAGTTTGAAGAGCTCCAGAAGTTTTAACTTGTTTAGCATACTGAGAAATGGACGCCGGTACCAACACCAGCACTACTTACAGTAAGAAGGTTCCAATCTTCAATGGAAACCAACTACCATATGTGGAGAGCGAGAATGCAGGTGGTATTTGCAACCATGGGCAATGAACGTGGTGAAATCTGTACAGGAGGGTTTTGAGCCTCCAGAAGAAGGTAAAGATCCAACCCCAGAGGAATTAAGACAGTTTGAGATAAATGGGAAGGCCTCAAATGTCATCATTTCAGCATTGACAGATGCTGAATATGCTAAAGTTATGGACTGCAAATCTGCCAAGGAGATATGGGACAGATTGCAGAAAGTCTATGAAGGTGATGGCAGAATGAAGGAGGCCAAGCTTCAAGTTTTCAAGGAGAGATATGAATCTCTCAGAATGCAGAAAAATGAGACAGTCCAAGAGTTCTTCACCAGGGTTATTGATGCTGTAAACGATCTTAGAAGTCATGGGAAGAACAAGAAGGACTCATCTATTGTGAAGAAAATTCTGAGAATTCTGCCTGAGAGGTTTGCCTCAAAGGTGGCAGCCATAGAGGAGAGTAGAGATCTCAATTCCATGTCTCTGCATGATCTCCAATGCAATCTCATTGCATATGAGATGAGAATAAAGTCAACTGAGAGCTCCTCAACGTCAAAGGTATCAAAGGAGGCAGCTTTCAAAGCTATGAAACACTTGAAGATAAAAGAAGAGGAAGAATCATCCAGCGAGGATGATGATGATGATGAGGAAGAAAGTGAAGGTGAAGTGTTGGCATACTTCACAAGGAAATTCAAAAGGGGGTCTAAGAAGGGAAAAGGACAGTTGTCCTTGAGATGTTATCGTTGTGGACAGACTGGACACTTTGCTTCTCAGTGCAAAGTGAAACTTGATGATGAAGATGAGGATGGTGATGATGAGCAGAATTCAAAATGGAGAAGACCATCATTCAAGTCAAGGAAGTCCAGCAAGAAGACTGCTAGCCCACAGAAGAAGAAGAGAGGCTCATTCAAGAGTTATGTGAGCCAGACAAAAGAAGCCGATGAGGAGGAAGATGTAGACTCATCAGATGAGCATGCCTTTATGGCATCAACTCAAGGTGGTAGTTCAACCTCTGAAGAGGAAGAGGAGGTTGATGAAGAAGAACCAGATTTTGAAGCTGAGTTGGAAGCAGCTTCAAAGGAGATAATCAGAAGGGGCAGAACCATAAGAAGGTTAGAGGCCCACATAAAACAAGTTGAAGCAAAGTCTGAGGAAGCTGAAAGTCAAAAGGATGAAATAAGGGCTGAACATATTGACTTGAAGAGAAGATTTGAAGAACATATCAAAATATGTGAAGACCTTACTATGGAGCTTGGCTCAAGGACTTCAACAATTGAAGAAATGGAGATAGAGTTGCTGAGACTTCAGCAACAACTCAAAAGGAGTGAAGAGAACGTGCAGAAGCTTGAAATGATAGGAGAAACAAGTTCTGCAAGAGAAAAGAAGAATGAAGAGAAAGTGCAGCAATCTGAGGCTGCATTGCCTAAAGATAATAAGAATGTGCCACAGAAGTTGAAAGAGAAGGTTGTGACTCAGGAGAAGATAGCTGAGAATAAAGAGGATTTGAAGAAGCAACCTAGGGTGGCAAACAAAAATGAAGAAAAGAAGATCAGCCAGCAAAGGGCTATGGCTGAACAGAAGAAGGAGAAAAAGTAGCTGAAATGAAAGCCACACAAGCAAAGAAGCCAGCCACGTTGCCTACACAGCAAGTAATGAACAAAAGAAAACAAGCTGTGATTAGACCCAAGAAGAGGCAGTTTCAAGGTCACTGTCTTTATTGTGGAGTTTGGGGTCATAAGGCAAGTAACTGCTGGTGGAGAAGGCCAGTATATGTCTCCAACTTGAGAAGATATGATGCTGTATACAGGGGGAGACAATACAAAATTCAGAGGAGAACACCTGTCGTGAGTTCTTGCACATACTGTAAAAAGCAAGGACACACTGACAAGGATTGTTGGTGGAAGCCCAAACCAGTGGTTTCAAAGAACAAGTTTGCTATATTGGGAGACTTGGAACAGTGTGAAAGGTGTGGGCAGGATGACCATAATGCCAAGAGATGCATGACACTTCTCCCTGAGCAAGAGAAGGCACTCAATGACATAGTGAAAACAAGCGGTGTAGTCAAAGCTGAGAAAAAGGAGAAAGCTATCTTCCAGCCAATTCAAAAGAAGGAATATAAAGCAAAAAGGGAGGTGGCTAATATAGCTGAAATTGCACTCAAAGCTGACTACAAGGATAAGCAGTGGATCCTTGACAGTGGATGCACTTCACACATGACGGGAGACAAGAGTAAATTGTCAAAGCTAAACAAGTCAAGAGAAGGCAGAGTCAAGTTTGGCAATGATGATTCACTCAACATCAGTGGTCAAGGGTCAGTAAATATTGGAAAAGGAAAGCTGAAAGATGTTCTGCATGTTGAAGGACTCAGATATAATCTAGCATCTGTCAGCCAACTATGCAATGAAGACCAAAAAGTGATATTCACAAAAACAGGTTGCCAAGTAAAGAGTAAAGAAGGCAATACTGTTGCAGCTGGGAAAAGAACAGCTGGAAATTTATATGTAATTGATGAGGACAAGACAAACAGCTGTTTACTTACAAAAGAAGAAGAAAATCAACTCTGGCATCGGAGGCTGGGACACTTAACACAAAAGAACATGAGGAAGCTGACCACTACTCATGCAATCAGAGACATTCCAGACCTTAAGAGAGAGAGGGAGTATGTTTGCTCAGCATGCTCTAAAGGAAAACAGGTCAGAAAGCAGTATAAGACCAAAGAGGTCAGTTCTAAAGCAGTGCTTGACATTGTGCATACTGATTTGTGTGGGCCGATGAGAACAAAAGGGTTGAATGGTGAGAGGTACTTCATCTTGTTTGTTGATGATTATTCTAGAAGGACCTGCATCATGCACCTCACACATAAGTCAGAAGTTTTGAAATGCTTCAAGAGATACAGAAGATTGGCTGAAAATGAGAGTGGAAAGAAGATCAAAGTATTGAGGTCAGATCAAGGCACTGAATTCACAAATGGAGCTTTTGAAGATTACCTTGAGAAGCATGGAATTCACCATCAGATGGCAGCAGCAAGAACTCCTCAACAGAACGGGGTGGTAGAGAGGAAAAATAGAGCTGTGGTTGAAATGGCAAGAACTCTACTGCTGGAATCCAAGCTTCACACAAGATTTTGGACAGAAGCAACATTTACAGCCGTGCACCTATTGAACAGAGTTTCACTAAGGCCCAATACTGATAAGACTCCATATGAGCTATGGAGTGGGAAGAAGACAACAGCCAAGTATCTTAGAATCTTTGGCAGCCCATGTTTTGTGAAGAACAAGGAGCAAAACTTGGGAAAATTCCATGCTAGGTTAGATGAAGGCATCTTTGTGGGATACTCAGCAAAGACAAAAGGTTACAGAGTTTTTCTACATAAACTGGGAAAAGTGGTCACTTCCAGTGATGTGAGAATAGATGAAAACTGGAAAACAACGCATAATGGAGAAGCTGAGGATAGTGAAGAAGATGACTTCAAGATAGATGAAGAATCTGACCAACATGAAGAAGTGGGAAAAGAAGTAAGTTCAGACTCAGAGAAGAGTGAGTCTGAAGATGAAGAAGGAGATTCTCTTGCAACTAAGACTGTGCAAGAAAGAAAGACAAAGAAGACATGGACCAGTGTTCATCAAGGAAATCAGATAATAGGTGACCCATCAGCAGGAGTTACAACAAGAAGAAGAATTGTGGGAGCTACTGCTTTACTCTCACAAGTTGAACCTAAATCTGTTGAAGAGGCTGCACAAGACAAAGCATGGATCAAAGCTATCAATGAGGAGCTAGATCAAATCGAGAAGAATGAAACATGGGAGCTAGTTCCAAGACCCACTAACAAGAATGTCATAGGAACAAAATGGGTGTTTAAAAATAAACACAATGAGGATGGCAAGGTGGTGAGGAACAAGGCTAGGCTAGTTTGCAAAGGCTACACTCAAATAGAAGGAGTAGATGTTGATGAAACTTTTGCACCAGTAGCAAGGTTGGAAACTATCAGAATGTTCTTAGCTTTGGCAGCACATAAGAGGTATAAAGTTTACCAGATGGATGTGAAATCAGCCTTTTTGAATGGGCTCCTAAAAGAAGAAGTGTATATTGAACAACCCGATGGAGTACAAATCAGTGAGGATGAGACACATGTGTGCAAGCTGAAGAAAGCCTTGTATGGCCTTAAACAAGCCCCAAGAGCATGGTATAGCAGGCTGGACGCGTATTTGAGAAGGTTGAACTTCAAAAGAGGAACAGTTGATAATAACCTATATGTGTTCAACTCAGAGAAAGGCCAACTGATAACCATAGTATATGTAGATGACATCATCTTTGAAGGGGATCACTCTGCGCTATGCCAAGAATTTTCACAGAAGATGAGTGAGGAATTTGAGATGTCATTGATTGGAGAAATGACTTACTTTCTTGGATTACAAATAAAACAATGTGAAGAAGGTATTTTTATTTCTCAGACAAAATATGCCAAAGAGATGCTGAAAAAGTTTGGCATGGAGGATAGCAGACCTGTCAGTACCCCTATGACAGTGGGCTGCAAGTTAACAAAAGATCAGGAAGGAAGGAGTACAAGCCCTACAGAATACAGGAAGATGATAGGGAGCCTTCTGTACCTTACAGCATCAAGGCCTGATCTCATGCAAGCTGTGTGCATCGCCAGCAGATTCCAAGCTGATCCTAAGGAATCTCATGTGTTGGCAGTGAAAAGAATCCTAAGATACCTCAAGGGGACACTGGAAATGGGCTTGTGGTATCCTGCCATGGATTCTGTAAAACTACGAGCATACACTGATGCAGACTGGGCAGGAAGCACAGATGATAGAAAATCAACCAGTGGCTGCAGCTTCTACTTGGGTTCAAAGTGTGTTGCATGGCTAAGTAGAAAGCAAAACAGTGTTGCTTTGAGCACAGCGGAGGCTGAGTATATGGCTGCTTGTGCAGCATGTACTCAAGTGATATGGATGCAAAGACAATTGGCCGATTTGGGTGTTGAAGTGAAGTTACCAGTGAGTGTACTTTGTGATAATCAAAGTGCAATTGATCTTAGCAAGAATCCAGTTCAACATTCAAGGAGCAAGCATATTGACATCCGGTATCACTTTATCAAGGATCAAGTGGAAGAGGGCACAATTCAGTTGGAGTATGTCGGTACTAAAGATCAAATCTCAGATATTCTAACTAAACCTTTGTCCACAGAGCTGTTTGAAAAGCACAGAATGAGTCTGTCTGTGCAAATGCCTCCTCAAGCCTGAAGTTCAGGTGAATCCTCCATCTCTACTTTGCAAGTTTTTCAAATTTGTAATTGGTTGGCAAAGGGGGAGAGAAGCAACAGTGCAGGGGGAGTTGTTAAGGAAGGGGGAGTGCATATTTAGGGGGAGTTGTAATCCATCTGCTTCTGGATTGTTACTCCAAGAAGATTATGAAAGACTGCTGCATAATGGCTTTTGTTATGAATGTTGCCAACAATTACAAAGGGGGAGATTGTTGTTCCCACAGCCTTGTATGGGTTGTAATTGTTGTCAACTAGGGTTAAGTGTGCAAGAGAGTAAAGTCATATGGAAGGGCAGTAAAGTCACATGGAAGGGCAAGAAAGTAAATCTGCCGCGTAAGGGCAAGAACGTAAATCCGCCATGTAAGCCCTATTAGGGTTTTATGGAAGAGAGTATATAAAGGCCTTGGAAGACAAAACTAGGGCAGAAGGCCAACACAATTGAATAAACAGCAACCCTACAGCAACCGGCCAAAAGGAAGAGAGAGCAGAACGGCAAGAGATCAGAAACAACACCACCAGGAGAGCAAACCAGAAACGTCACCACTGGGAGAGCAAACCAGAACGTGCAACCTCCTGCAAGCAAACCAGAAACGCCTCCTGCAAGCAAACCAGAAACACCTCCTGCAGGCAAACCAGAAACGCCTCCTGCAATCAAACCAAAAACGCCTCCTGCAAGCAAACCAGAAACACATCCTGCAACCAAACCAGAAACGCACAACCAGCAAGAGGAGAAATAAGAAACAGACCACCCGGAAGAGAAGACAGCAGACCTGGTATCCGTGAGACCACCCAGAAGAGAAGACAGCAGACTAGAAGCGTGAGGCAGGGCAAGAGACGTGAAACAGCAGACCAGGAGCGTGAGACCAGAACGTGCAACGGCGTGACTGATCAGAAGCGTGGGGCAGGCCGTGAGACGTGAAACGGCAGACCAGAAGCTTGAGTGCAAGCTGTGAAACCGTGAGACGGTGAAAGCAGGAGCTGTGTGAGACAACCTAGAGAAGGAATTTGGCGAAGCATTGGAAAGAACTCAACGTATTTCTAGATTTCTTCAAGAGAGGTTAGAGAGCGTTGCGGTGAACTTCTAAGCGGCAGTGGAGCAGCCTTTCAATTCAATAGAGGCAAGACAAGCTAGACGAAGGGTAGACACAGTAAGTGACACTCTTTGTATTGTACTTGCTTAGTAATTGCAATAGTGAAAGGAGCAGAAGATTAAGACATCCATTGTAACTGGAATTCTCAAGTATAGTGGATAGTCTCGGTAAGGGAGAGTCCCTACCACCGTGGATGTACGTCACGTTGACGGAACCACGTAAATCTCGTGTGTCCTTAATTTGCTTTACGTTCTGTGTTTTGAATTGAGTTGTGAACGCAGCTAAAGTATCAGCCAACCCATAACCTAACGAAGACCTAAACAAGAACATCCGAATTGTCTATTAGGCAAGGTGTCTGAAAGGTGACTTTGGGGACTATTGTGATTAGTAGGTAGCAATAGATCTACCTTAGTCGAATCTGAGAAAGAGTTCGCTTTTAAGAAGAGATTGAAGTTGTTCACTTTCCTGCGAATTGTGAATTGTGGTCATACTGATTCACCCCCCCTCTCAGTATCACAAACTAGTAGATCCTAGGGTGAAGTTGGGAACTTCATGACCTTTAATAAGACTCCAACAAAATTTATTACCAAAGACCAACACCAGTAGACCTCTTATTAAAGGAACAACTAAAATATAATTATTTTTAATATGATGATAGTAGTATAATACAGTGGGATCTAGATGAAATGATTGAACATCATATTCTCATTCTACTATATTGTATGATAATGTTTTCAATTGTTGTTAAAACCAAGGGTAATTCTAGCCTCCAGATAGCAATATTTATTATTAGTTGATTTACTAGATAGCTTAAAGGCTATTGGCATTTTTATTTATTTAAAGAAGCAAAAGTTCAAATCTTTTTTGCTATTAAAATTAAATCAAGAGTTCAACTCTTAGACTATGCTAGTACACTAATCTATACAATTATTAATCATTTTTATAGGTACAATCACTTTATTGATAGATAAAAATTATGAGTAACTCATTAATGTAAGATGCTCATATTTATCTCACATTAGGTGGTATAAAGATGTATTCTTCTCTAAAATCTTTATCAAAGAAGATAGTAGAGTATTTTCTAGAAAGAAAATTTTCCTATTAGGCTACCTACCTTATTTGTAGAAAGAGTTAAAAATAAGTTAAAATCCTATCACTCGGGGGTAATTGACTATGCTAATTATACCTATGAAGAATTAGCTACTAAAATAATAGTTAAAAGAGTTCAATTCTGTAATGAAATCAAATTACATAAATAATTACAAAATGAAAATGTTCAAGACAAGAGGGATTTAGGAGATTTTTATGAACAAATGGATTATCCACACATACATTAACTTAAAACAAAGAAATGGGTTTTTAAAGCTTTTTCACAAAGAAAAGCTTTTTATTTAAGAGGTGAAGGGAATGAAAATTCAAAGAGAAAAGGCCTAATAGGCCAAAAAAGAAGAAGATAGTGGTTAATTACACATATGGAAAAATAGTCTATTATTTTAATAAGTGTAAAATGAAAAAGAAAATTCAGGAATTATCAATAGATGAAGATTTTAAAGGTCATTAATGCACATTTTTTTATTAAAACTAATTATGAGAAATCATATCTAAAACTAGATATCCTCAAAGAAGATACTACTTTTAAATTTGATACAAATAATAGTTATAAAGGTCAATGCAATTATTATCATGCTTTAAGCAAAAGTAAGGGCTTGTTAGTCCTAACAAAGGAATATAGTTTAATTTTGGACCTTATTGATAAAATCCTAAACTAAGAGAAAATAGAGAACAATTACAAAAGTTCTATATTTAGCAAAAGAAACACTAATCAAAAGATTAGTGAACTAAAAGAAAATTACAGTTTAAAAATTATTATATGAAGGATAATAAAAGGACATTTTAGCTTAAAGGCTAAAAAAGAACCTACTATTAGTTTGCTAAGGGCTGAGATCAGTCAATTAAAAGCTAAGATTAAAGGATTAAAAGATAGGATTATAATCCTAAAAATAATGTCTAAAGGAAAAAATAAAAAATGTCTTGGAAGAAAAGAGATGGAAAGTTTATTAGCTTTAAATTTATATCTACCTCTTAATATAAGGAGATAAACAAACTTCAAAAATCAATAAGAAGAAAAGAGAGATTTATTCAATCTTTTAGAATGAGGTGAAAAATAAATATTTACAAGAAAAGATAAATACTTTGATCATGCAAGTTGAAATACTAGAATTACAAAAAAAGCTAGAAAATATGGTTTATGTAGAAATCTCTACTATGTTTTTGATATAGGAAGAAGTGAGTGGAAGAATTACCATATGAAGTGACTTTTAATAAAAGTCAAATACCTGCCAAAACTAGGCCTATAGTTATGGCACCAAGGCATTTAGAGATTTGTAAAAAGGAAATAAATGATTTCTTAAAGAAAGGACTTATTAGACAAAGTAACAATCTGTCAAGTTGCCTATCTAAATCAATTATGGCCTTTATAAATTAGTATCAAGGATTCATTGATCTTGATTGGCCTTTCTTACTAGGATTGAATAGTTCAATTCTTGAATGATGAGGTCATCACTTCAGTTCCCATTAGTGAGGCCTCTCCTTCCATCGTAAAGACATATTCACACAAAATGTCTACATCAAACATTATATTCATTGCAACAAGCTTGTTGTTACACTTTTGGTACTCTAAATTTATTAAATTGCATCAAATGAAGCAATCATTGATCATGATTAACTATTCTTATAAAGGAAGAATGGTTTAATTCCTAAAGACTAACTATCACTTTATTTCTTGCTAATGAGGCTTTTGCTTTCATTGCAAGGACTCACTTACACAAAATGATCATGAAATTACCATCTGTATCTACACCATACATTATATTCATTACAACAAGCATCTCTTTACACATTTGGTACTTTAAATCCATTGGATTCCATCAAACTAAGGAGTCATTGATTTTGATTAGGTTTTCTTATCAAGTTTTAATTATTCAATTATTGAATAACAATGTCATCGCTTTAATTCCCACTTATACAAAATGATCATGAAATAGGCTTTCATGTCTACACTAATAGAAAAATCCTCCTAATTTGACTAATGAATATATGAGGGCAATTAAGAAAATAAAGTTAAAAGTAAAAGAATTGCCATGTTTAACTCTTCATCATCCTAATGCTTTTAAAATAGTTAAAATTGATGCATTAGATAAAGGAGATAGGAATTTTTAAGTTAAGGATTAATTCAAATGAACAATTAGTTCATTTCACTTTAAAAGTCTAGAGAAGACTTAGAGTTAATAATTTTACTACTAAGAAAGAAATCTTAATTATTGTGTTATGTATTATAAAATTTGAAAGTAATTTGTATTAAAAAACAAGGGTTCAATGAATATAATATTTGGTAAGGACACAAAGTTAATTTTATGATCATTTTGTATAACTATGTCCTTGTAATAGATAAAGAAGCTAATGCAAAAAAACCATAAAACATATGGCTTAGGGACCCAATGCACACAAGGAATCAAAGAATATCTATGAAAGCTAAATTAGACTTTAATAACACAAACCCTAGACCTAACATTCAAAGGGACACGAACATTGGGTATTTAAGAATGATATGAATGCCATACTCCAACAAACAAAGGAATTAGGAGTTATAAGTTAAGTTGAATGCCATAAGAAGAGGTATATCTTGATAAGTTCTTTAGTTCTTGAAAAAATCGAAGGGGAAACCCTTATTTTTAATTTCTCTCAAAAATTGTTTGCCTTTTCAAGGTTTACAAGGAGGTGCCTATTTACAGGCTAAGATAGCAATCTTAAAGAGGCATAAATTCCTATTGAGGGTAAATCCTTATTTAAGATAGACTCCTATCTAGGACAAATTATTATATAAAAAACTTTCACTTTTATAACAATCACTTATTTAGGATAAACACCTAAGTAGGAGTGAATGCTATTACTTAGCGTTAGCCTATTAAGCACTCCAATCATATTAATAAGGCCTTGACTCTTTTTCAAGCTTGAATTCACACCATTTGTAGCTTGGTTTGCCTAAATGTCCTCAATTAGCTCATTTAGTACTTTCATCTTTTTGGCTTTATCTTGTGTTATTAGACCTTCTGAAATATGTAATGAACCTTTTGCATCCTTTAAAGCCTTCCATGTATCATCTTTAAGCTTCTCATCATTCCCTCACTCCTCAAAAGGATTCATCTTTGAATTATCACATACAGCAAAAGGAGAAAGATAAGAAACAGTTTGATTAACCATCTTAATTTGCCCATTAGTTTGAATAATAGCACACAAAAGAGTAGAAAGAGTTTAAACCACCTCAATTTGCCCATCAGTTTGTAGATGACAAGTAGTTGAAAACACTAAGTTAGTACCTAACTTACCCCCATAAAGTCTTCCAGAAGTAGCTTTAAAACTATGTATTCTGATTTAAAACAATGCTTCGTGGCATGCCATGCAAACGTACTACTTCTTTAAAGAATAAGTCCACTACATTGCTTGTGTTATCAATTTTATGGCATGGGATAAAGTGTGTCATCTTTAAAATTGTCAACAATAACAAATACAAAATCCTTACCCATTTTTGACCATGGAAACCCTAGTACAAAGTCCATACATAAATCAACCTATAGATGGCTAGGTATAGGTAAAGGGGTATACAAGCCATGTGGCAAAACTTTAGATTTAACCTGTTTGCATGTTATACATTTCTCACATACCCTTTCAACATCTTGTTTCATCTATGGCCAAAAGAAATGTTTAGCAAAGACATCTATGGTTTTCCTAAGTCTAAAATAACCCATTAGACCACCCCTATAAGCTTCTCTCACAACCAACTCCTTTAAAGAACTTATAGGCGCACATAAATGATTTTCCCTAAAAAAGAAACCCATATGCTTATAAAACTTCTCAAAGGCTAACTTCTCACATGCTCCATACACATTAGCAAAGTCAGGATCTTTCACATATAAATCATTAATAGATTTAAATCCCAATAATTTTGCAGCAAATGTAGAGATAAGGGCATATCTATGAGATAACGCATCAGCTACCACATTTTCCTTATGTTGTTTATATTTGATGATGTAGGGAAAGGTCTTAATGAATTCGATCCACTTGGCATGTCTTTTGTTCAACTTCCTTTGTCCCTTTGAGTGCTTCAAGGATTCATGGTCAATATGGATGACAAACTCCTTGGGCCAAAGGTAGTGTTGCCATGTCTCCAAAGCCTATACTAATACATAGATATCTTTATAATAATTAGGATAATTAAGGCTTCCTCCACTTATCTTTTCACTAAATAGGCAATTGGACACCTTTCTTGCATCAAAATAACTCCAATGCCAATACTTAAGGCATCACACTTAACCTTAAAAGCTTTTGTAAAGTCAAGTAAAGCAAGTAAGGGTGCAAAACTTAATTTTTAAATAATGCAATTAAAAGCCTTGTCTTGATCACTACCCCGATTAAAACCCATGTTCTTTTTGATAACCTTAATTAGTGGTGCAGCAATGGTGCTAAAGTCCTTAAAAAAGTGTCTATAGAAACTAGCTAGACCATGAGAGCTAAGCATATCACTAGTTAACTTAGGTGTAGGCCAATCATAAATTGCCTTAACTTTTTGTTGTTAACCTCAATACCTTTAGCACTTACAATATAGCCAAGAAATATGATCTAGTTAGTACAAAAGGAATATTTCTTTAAGTTGGCATACAATTTCTCATAATATAAAAAATTAAAATAAAATGTAAATGATCAAGATGCTCTTCTAGGCTTTTGGTATACCAAAATATCATCAAAATAGATAACCACAAATTTGCCAATGAATGGACGCAACCACAAATTTGCCAATGAATGGATGCAAAACATGATTCATTAACCACATAAATGTGCTTGGTGCATTAGTGAGACCAAATGGCATAACAAGCCATTCATATAGACCATACTTAGTTTTGAAAACTATTTTGCCCTCATCACCCTATCTTATCCTAATTTAGTGATATCTACATTTCAAATCAACTTTGGAAAAGACATATGAAAATTGCAATTCATCTACCATGTAATCTGACCTAAGTATGAGGTGATGATACTTTATAGTGATTTTGTTGATTGCTCAATAGTTAACACGCATCCTCCAAGTCCCATCTTTCTTGGGTACAAGTAAGACAAGAACTGCATAAGGACTTATGCTTTCCCTCACATATCCTTTCAACATAAGTTCCTTAACTTACCTTTAAAGCTCCTTTGGCTCCTCAGAATTACTCTAATATACTGACTGGTTTGGAATGGATGCACCAATGATAAATTCAATTTGATGCTCAATTCCTCTCTTAGGTGGTAATTTGCTTGGAACATCCTCTCTTAGGTGCAATACAACTTCAAATTCCTGCAAAAGAAAAATAAGAACACTAGGCAAAGACAAGTCAAACTTGTTAATGTTAAAATAAGCCTTCTTATACAAAAGTACAATCATAGGCTATTTGACATAAAATGCTCTCTTGACATTACTTTCTTTTGCATAGAAACTTTCATTTTTTTTCTTCTCCCTCTCTCTTGTGTCCTTACCTTTTCTCCTCTCTTTTTGTTTCAGTTATCCCTCTCTTTTCTGTTCTCTCTCATTTTTAATCCTCAATTGATCCTCATAAGCTTGTTGAGGTGTTAATGGCATAAGAGTGATAGGTTTTTCATTTATTATAAAGGAATATCGATTCTTGAAGCCATCATGCATAACTTGCCTATCAAATTGTCATGGCCTTATTAAATATGCCTCACATGTATAAGTACAACATCACATAAAACTTCATCATGGTACCTTCTGATAGAAAATGACACGAGCACTTGCTTATTTACCTTGACTTCACCACTCTTAGTCAACCATTAAAGCTTATATGGCCTAGGATGCTTCATAATAGGTAAATTCAACTTTTTAACCATAATTGTGCTAGCTATATTAAGGCAACTCCCCCTATCAATAACCATACTGCATACCTTATCTTTAATGAGACACCTCATATGAAATATATTATCATGTTGCACCTCATTTTTTTCCTTCACTTGCATATTTGATACTTAGCTTGTGATGAGACCTACTTCATTAACCAATCACTTTCACCCTCTGATGATGACATAGAATCATCATTTGACTCATTTGCAGTTTCAATGTCACCATTACCTCTCAAGATCATTATACACTTATTTAGACATTGAGATGCAATGTGACCCCTTCTCAAACACTTAAAACATTTAACATCTCTATTTCTAGTTGGTTGGGGATCAAAATTACTTGTTGCCTTGCTAGAATCCACATTTTTGCTCTTAGATAGCTTGACTTTAGACTTGTAATTGGCCTTCTCATCCTTTTTACTCCAATTTGGCTTCCAAGATGAGGTAGAACCCAAATTCTACCCAAACCATATGGGACCCCTTCATTTAAGTTGTCTTTTAACTTTCATTTTCATGTGCATGATCTCTTTTAATTCCATGTAGTGTTGTAATTCAACCACATTGGTTATGTCTTTATTTAGGCCTTGTGAAAATTAAGCCATGGTTGTCTCTCTATTTTCTTCCACATTTGCCCTAAAAATGGCAATCTTCATCTCTTTATGGTAGTCCTCCACACTTTTGGTGCCCTAAGTGAGCCCTTGTAGCCTTTGGTACAAATCCCTATAATTGTGATTAGGGATAAACCTCCTCCTTATGATAGCCTTCATCTCCTTCCATGTATCAATAGGCCTCTCACAATTCCTTCTCCTAGTCAAAACAAGTTGATCCTACCAAATAATAGTATAATCAATAAATTCAATGACGATAAGCTTTTCCTTTTATCTTCAGAGTAGTTATAGTAGTCAAAAACCAATTCAACCTTCTTCTCCCATTCTAGGCACACATCAAGATCATTCTTACCTTAGAATGGAGAAATTGTTGTTTTAATGCTACCTAAATCATGGTCATAGGTGCCTTGTCTCTTAAAATCTCTTAGAACCTTTCTATTGTTGGCAATTCTAACCATAGTCACTTAATCATTAAATTCATCATTTTCTATATCATCTTCATGGTCATAGGCTTGTCTCACTTGCCTTATTGCATTAGGAACCTCATAGTCTTCATACCTCCTTTATAGTTTTACTATTGTATTAGCTTGCTTTTTCACCTCTCCCTCATATCATCAAATTTGGTATTCATGCATTCAAATTGTTAATACATAACTTTGATCATGAAGGACATATCACTAACTCCTTGCCAAGCTACACTTTTTTCTTTGGAAGTCATAATATTACTTCTATATAAAATGATTAGGATATCTCACAAAACACTCTCTCGTGTGTTTCACTCAAAAGGATATCACACTCCTTTGTGTTTTACACTTTTTATGGTCTTTTCTTAATATTAACTTGCACTCTTGCCTTTTACCACTCAAATTTCCCCTTTCAGTTCTTTAAAGAACTAAACAAGCTAAATTAAGATGATTGATTTTGAACTGAATAAGTTTAAATGGGGTAGAATTGAACTAAATGGAGAGCAAGAAGTGAAAAAAAAAAGAAAAAGGATATCAAGGCAAACAAATTAAATGAACTAGACTCATATAAATCAAGATAAGGGGCTAAACTTAGAGGACAAACATGGATGACATAACAAGAAAATAAATAGCAAAATTGGAGTTGAGCAAGAAAACTATATTATTATTATGGCCAATCTGACCAAACTATTTAACTTCTATCAATAACTTGAATTTGATGTTTTTTTTTGTTTCTTTTTTTTTTGGTTCATCTTTTGTTTTCTCCTTTTTTTTTTTTTTTTTTGCTTAACACAAAACAACAATAGAATACTTAGAGATAGCAAATGGAATTGAAAATAACACATTTTGATGGTTATAATCTTAAACAAACAAGCAAAGTAAAAGGATTGGCAATCTTAAACAAATGAGCAAAGTAAGAAGGATTGAAAATGAAAAATTAATGTGTTTGAATGCTAATGTGTTCAATAAACAAACTAAAAAAGAAATAAATAAATCACAAGATAGCAATTAAGAATTAACTAATCCAACTTGATTTAGAGTTTAGCTCTGATACCAACTGATGCAAAAAATCCCAAAACACATGGCTTAAGGACCCAATGCATGCAGGGAATCAAAGAATATCTAGGAAAGCTAAATTAGACTTAAATAACATAAATCCTAGACCCAACATTCGAAAGGACACAAACCTAGTGTATTTAAGAAAGATATAGACACTTTCATTCCAAAAAATAAAGGAATTAGGAGTGATAAGTCGAGTTAAATGTCACAAGAAGAGGTATCTCTTGATAAGTTCTTTAGTTCTTGAAAGAACTAAAAGGGAAAAACCCTCGCTTTTTATTTCTCTCAAAATTGTCTCCCTTTCCAGAAATTACAAGGAGATGGCTATTGATAGGCTAAGATAGCAATCCTAAAGAAGCATAAATTCATATTTAGGACAAATCCTTATGTAGGATAAACTCTTATCT
>JAIRCJ010000448.1:0-45946 GCA_020883675.1 Bruguiera gymnorhiza | reverse complement strand
CAGACTAAAATTATAGAAATCATTAAAAATTGCATTTATGGCAAGGAGATAAATTAAGAAATTTACAAAATTAAATTCAACTCATTATTAACAACATATTTAACCCTATAAGACTGTCAAATTATGAAAATTGAAAAAATATATGTTTGATTTTTAAATATATTGTTAATGTCCTTTCATTTTAAATGGAGTGAAAAGCATAATATTTGAATATGCTAATTCAAACAAATACAATTAATGAACTCAATTCTATATAAAACACTTTTGTAGATAAATATTATAAATAGCAATCACAATTTTCAATGTTGGATCAAGGATATATCTCTAGAGGGGAATGGGAAAACTTCTTATTAGGTCCGTTGTATTTGTTTCTTCTTAAATAAGATGTTTGCAGACTAAAATTATAAAAATCATTACAAATTGCATTATGGAAAGGGTGATAATTAAGAAATTTACAAAATTTAAATTCAACTCATTATTAATAACACATTTATCCCGATAACACTCTAAAATGATGAAAAATGAAAAAATACATTGTTTTGATTTTTTAATGTAATGTTAATGTCGTTTCAATTTAACTGGAGTGAACAACATATTATTTGAATATGTTAATTGAACAAAAATACAAGTAAATAACTCAATTGTATAAAATACACTTTTCTGGACAAATATTATAAATAACAATCACAATTTTCAATGTTGGGTCAAGTATATACCTCTAGACGGGAGTGGGAAAACTTCTTATTAGGGTCCGTGGTATTTGCTTTTTCTTAAGTAAGATGTTTGCAGACTAAAATTATAGAAATCAATACAAATTGCATTGTGGCAAGGGAGATAATTAAGAAATTTATAACATTTAAATTCAACTGATTATTTACAACACATTTATCCCTATAAAAGTCTAAAATTCTAAAAATTGAAACAATACTTTGTTTTAATTTTTTAATATATTGTTAATGACTTTTCAATTTAAATGGAGGGAAAAGCATATTATTTGAATTTGTTAATTCAAAAAAAATACAAGTAATGAACTCAATTGTATAAAATACACATTTTTAGATAAATATTATAAATAGCAATCACAATTTTCAATGTTGGGTCAAGCATATATCTCTAGAGGGGAGTGGGAAAATTTCTTATTAGAGTCCGTTGTATTTGCATTTTCTTAAGTAACATGTTGTAAACTAAAATAATAGAAATCATTACAAATTGCATTATGGCAAGGGAGATAATTAAAAAATTTACAAAATTTAAATTCAACTCATTATTAACAACACATTTATCCTAATAAAACTCTAAAATTATGAAAATTGAAAAAATACATTGTTTTGATTTTTTTATCTATTGCTAATGTCCTTTCATTTTAAATGGAGTGAAAAAAATATTATTTGAATATGTTAATTCAACAAAAATACAAGTAATGAATTCAATTGTATCAAATACACTTTTCTAGATAAATATTATAAATAGCAATCACAATTTTCAATGTTAGGTCAAGCATATATCTCTAGAGGGGAGTGGGAAAACTTCTTATTAGGGTCCGTTGTATTTGCATTTTATTAAGTAACATGTTGTCGACTAAAATTATAGAAATCATTACAAATTACATTATGGCAAGGGAAATAATTAAAAAATTTACAAAATTTAAATTCAACTCATTATTAACAATACATTTATCCTGATAAAACTCTAAAATTATGAAAATTGAAGAAATACATTGTTTTTATTTTTGAATCTATTGCTAATGTCCTTTCATTTTAAATGGAGTGAAAAGAATATTATTTGCATATGTTAATTCAACAAAAATACAAGTAATGAATTCAATTGTATGAAATACACTTTTCTGGATTAATATTATAAATAGCAATCACAATTTTCAATGTTAGGTCAAGTATATATCTCTAGATGGGAGTGGGAAAACTTCTTATTAGAGTCCGTTATATTTGCTTTTTCTTAAGCAACATGTTTTCTGACTAAAATTATAGAAATCAATACAAATTGCATTATGGCAAGGGAGATAATTATGAAATTTATAACATTTAAATTCAATAGATTATTTACGACTCAGTTATCCCTATAACATTCTAAAATTCTAAAAATTGAAAACATACATTGTTTTGATTTTCTAATATATTGTTAATGTCCTTTCATTTTAAATGGAGGGAAAAGCATATTATTTGAATAAGTTAATTCAACAAAAATAAAAAATGAACTCAATTGTATAAAATAAACTTTTTTGGATAAATATTATAAATAGCAATCCCAATTTTCAATATTGGGTCAAGCATATATCTCTAGAAGGGAGTGGGAAAACTTCTTATTGGGGTTCGTTGTATTTGTTTTTTCTTAAGCAACATGTTGCAGACTAAAATTATAAAAATCAATACAAATTGCATTGTGACAAGGGAGATAATTAAGAAATTTATAACATTTAAATTTAACAGATTATTTACAACTCATTTATCCCTATAAGACACTAAAATTCTAAAAATTGAAAAAATACATTATTTTGATTTTTTAATATATTGTTAAAGTCCTTTCATTTTAAATGGAGGGAAAGGCATATTATTTGAATCAGTTAATTCAACAAAAATACAAGTAATGAACTCAATTGTATAAAATACACTTTTTTGAATAAATATTATAAATAGCAATCCCAATTTTCAATGTTGGGTTAAGCATATATCTCTAGAGGAGAGTGGGAAAACTTTTTATTAGGGTCCGTTGTATTTGCTTTTTCATAAGTAATGTGTTTGTAGACTAAAATTATAGAAATCATTACAAATTACATTATGGCAAGGGAGATAATTATAAAATTTACAAAATTTAAATTCAACTCATTATTAACAACACATTTATCCCGATAAGACTCTAAAATTATGAAAATTGAAGAAATACATTATTTTGATTTTTTAATCTATTGTTAATGTCCTTTCATTTTAAATGGAGTGAAAAGAATTTTATTTGAATATGTTAATTCAACTAAAATACAAGTAATGAATTCAATTTTATAAAATACACTTTTCAGGATAAATATTATAACTAGCAATCACAATTTTCAATGTTGGGTCAAGCATATATCTCTAGAAGGGATTGGGAAAACGTCTTATTAGGGTCCGCTGTATATGCTTTTTCTTAAGTAAGATGTTTGTAGATTAAAATTATAGAAATCAATACAAATTGCAATGTGGCAAGGGAGATAATTAAGAAATTTATAACATTTAAATTCAACTAATTATTTACAAGACATTTATCTCTATAAGACTCTAAAATTCTAAAAATCGAAAAAATACTTGTTTTGATTTTCAAATATATTGTTAATGTCCTTTCATTTTAAATGGAGGGAAAAGCATATTATTTGAACAAGTTAATTCAATAAAAATAAAAGTAATGAACTCAATTGTATAAAATTCACTTTTTTTGGATAAATATTATAAATAGCAATCTCAATTTTCAATGTTAGTTTAAGCGTATATCTCTATAGGGGAGTGGGAAAACTTCTTATTAGGGTCCGTTGTATATGCTTTTTCTTAAGTAAGATGTTTGCAGACTAAAATTGTAGAAATCAATACAAATTGCATTGTGGCAAAGGAGATAATTAAGAAATTTATAACATTTAAATTCAACTGATTATTTACAAGACATTTATCTCTATAAGACTTTAAAATTCTAAAAATCGAAAAAGTACATTGTTTTGATTTTCTAATATATTGTTAATGTCCTTTCATTTTAAATGGAGGGAAAAGCATATTATTTGAATAAGTTAATTCAACAAAAATTCAAGTAATGAACTCAATTGTATAAAATACACTTTTTTGGATAAATAATATAAATTACAATCACAATTTTCAATGTTAGGTCAGGTATATATCTCTAGACGGTAGTGGGAAAACTTCTTATTAGGGTCTGTCGTATTTGCTTTTTCTGAAGTAAGATGTTTGCGGAGTAAAATTAAAGAAATCATTACAAATTGCATTATGGCAAGGAAGATAATTAAGAAAATTACAAAATTTAAATTCAAGTCATTATTAACAACACATTTATCCTGATAAGACTCTAAAATTATGAAAATTGAAGAAATACATTGTTTTGATTTTTTTAATTTATTGTTAATGTCCTTTCATTTTAAATGGAGTAAAAAGAATATTATTTGAATATGTTAATTCAACAAAAATACAAGTAATGAATTCAATTGTATAAAATACACATTTCTGGATAAATATTATAAATTACAATCACAATTTCAATGTTGGGTCAAGTATATATCTCTAGACGGGAGTGAGAAAATTTCTTCTTAGGTCCCCTTGTATTTGCTTTTTCTTAAGTAACATGTTTGCAGACTAAAATTATAGAAATCAATACAAATTGCATTATTGCAAGGGAGATAATTAAGAAATTTAGAACATTTAAATTCAACTAATTATCTACAAGACATTTATCCTTATAAGACTCTAAAATTATGAAAATTAAAGAAATACATTGTTTTGATTTTTTAATTTATTGTTAATGTCCTTTCATTTTAAATGGAGTGAAAAAAGCATATTATTTGAGTGTGTTAATTCAAAAAAAATACAAGTAATGAACTCAATTGTATAAAATACACTTTTCTGTATAAATATTATAAATAACAATCACAATTTTCAATGTTGGGTCAAAAATATATCTCTAGAGGGGAGTGGGAAAATTTCTTATTAGAGTCCGTTGTATTTGCATTTTCTTAAGTAACATGTTGTAAACTAAAATAATAGAAATCATTACAAATTGCATTATGGCAAGGGAGATAATTAAAAAATTTACAAAATTTAAATTCAACTCATTATTAACAACACATTTATCCTAATAAAACTCTAAAATTATGAAAATTGAAAAAATACATTGTTTTGATTTTTTAATCTATTGCTAATGTCCTTTCATTTTAAATGGAGTGAAAAAAATATTATTTGAAT
Organism: Bruguiera gymnorhiza; assembly: GCA_020883675.1. Lineage (NCBI taxonomy): Eukaryota > Viridiplantae > Streptophyta > Magnoliopsida > Malpighiales > Rhizophoraceae > Bruguiera > Bruguiera gymnorhiza. The sequence continues at coordinate 41,000 of JAIRCJ010000448.1, read as the reverse complement.
ATGTTAATTCAACAAAAATACAAGTAATGAATTCAATTGTATCAAATACACTTTTCTAGATAAATATTATAAATAGCAATCACAATTTTCAATGTTAGGTCAAGCATATATCTCTAGAGGGGAGTGGGAAAACTTCTTATTAGGGTCCGTTGTATTTGCATTTTATTAAGTAACATGTTGTCGACTAAAATTATAGAAATCATTACAAATTACATTATGGCAAGGGAAATAATTAAAAAATTTACAAAATTTAAATTCAACTCATTATTAACAATACATTTATCCTGATAAAACTCTAAAATTATGAAAATTGAAGAAATACATTGTTTTTATTTTTGAATCTATTGCTAATGTCCTTTCATTTTAAATGGAGTGAAAAGAATATTATTTGCATATGTTAATTCAACAAAAATACAAGTAATGAATTCAATTGTATGAAATACACTTTTCTGGATTAATATTATAAATAGCAATCACAATTTTCAATGTTAGGTCAAGTATATATCTCTAGATGGGAGTGGGAAAACTTCTTATTAGAGTCCGTTATATTTGCTTTTTCTTAAGCAACATGTTTTCTGACTAAAATTATAGAAATCAATACAAATTGCATTATGGCAAGGGAGATAATTATGAAATTTATAACATTTAAATTCAATAGATTATTTACGACTCAGTTATCCCTATAACATTCTAAAATTCTAAAAATTGAAAACATACATTGTTTTGATTTTCTAATATATTGTTAATGTCCTTTCATTTTAAATGGAGGGAAAAGCATATTATTTGAATAAGTTAATTCAACAAAAATAAAAAATGAACTCAATTGTATAAAATAAACTTTTTTGGATAAATATTATAAATAGCAATCCCAATTTTCAATATTGGGTCAAGCATATATCTCTAGAAGGGAGTGGGAAAACTTCTTATTGGGGTTCGTTGTATTTGTTTTTTCTTAAGCAACATGTTGCAGACTAAAATTATAAAAATCAATACAAATTGCATTGTGACAAGGGAGATAATTAAGAAATTTATAACATTTAAATTTAACAGATTATTTACAATTCATTTATCCCTATAAGACACTAAAATTCTAAAAATTGAAAAAATACATTATTTTGATTTTTTAATATATTGTTAAAGTCCTTTCATTTTAAATGGAGGGAAAGGCATATTATTTGAATCAGTTAATTCAACAAAAATACAAGTAATGAACTCAATTGTATAAAATACACTTTTTTGAATAAATATTATAAATAGCAATCCCAATTTTCAATGTTGGGTTAAGCATATATCTCTGGAGGAGAGTGGGAAAACTTTTTATTAGGGTCCGTTGTATTTGCTTTTTCATAAGTAATGTGTTTGTAGACTAAAATTATAGAAATTATTACAAATTACATTATGGCAAGGGAGATAATTATAAAATTTACAAAATTTAAATTCAACTCATTATTAACAACACATTTATCCCGATAAGACTCTAAAATTATGAAAATTGAAGAAATACATTATTTTGATTTTTTAATCTATTGTTAATGTCCTTTCATTTTAAATGGAGTGAAAAGAATTTTATTTGAATATGTTAATTCAACTAAAATACAAGTAATGAATTCAATTTTATAAAATACACTTTTCAGGATAAATATTATAACTAGCAATCACAATTTTCAATGTTGGGTCAAGCATATATCTCTAGAAGGGAGTGGGAAAACTTCTTATTAGGGTCCGCTGTATATGCTTTTTCTTAAGTAAGATGTTTGTAGATTAAAATTATAGAAATCAATACAAATTGCAATGTGGCAAGGGAGATAATTAAGAAATTTATAACATTTAAATTCAACTAATTATTTACAAGACATTTATCTCTATAAGACTCTAAAATTCTAAAAATCGAAAAAATACTTGTTTTGATTTTCAAATATATTGTTAATGTCCTTTCATTTTAAATGGAGGGAAAAGCATATTATTTGAACAAGTTAATTCAATAAAAATAAAAGTAATGAACTCAATTGTATAAAATTCACTTTTTTTGGATAAATATTATAAATAGCAATCTCAATTTTCAATGTTAGTTTAAGCGTATATCTCTATAGGGGAGTGGGAAAACTTCTTATTAGGGTCCGTTGTATATGCTTTTTCTTAAGTAAGATGTTTGCAGACTAAAATTGTAGAAATCAATACAAATTGCATTGTGGCAAAGGAGATAATTAAGAAATTTATAACATTTAAATTCAACTGATTATTTACAAGACATTTATCTCTATAAGACTTTAAAATTCTAAAAATCGAAAAAGTACATTGTTTTGATTTTCTAATATATTGTTAATGTCCTTTCATTTTAAATGGAGGGAAAAGCATATTATTTGAATAAGTTAATTCAACAAAAATTCAAGTAATGAACTCAATTGTATAAAATACACTTTTTTGGATAAATAATATAAATTACAATCACAATTTTCAATGTTAGGTCAGGTATATATCTCTAGACGGTAGTGGGAAAACTTCTTATTAGGGTCCGTCGTATTTGCTTTTTCTAAAGTAAGATGTTTGCGGAGTAAAATTAAAGAAATCATTACAAATTGCATTATGGCAAGGAAGATAATTAAGAAAATTACAAAATTTAAATTCAAGTCATTATTAACAACACATTTATCCTGATAAGACTCTAAAATTATGAAAATTGAAGAAATACATTGTTTTGATTTTTTTAATCTATTGTTAATGTCCTTTCATTTTAAATGGAGTAAAAAGAATATTATTTGAATATGTTAATTCAACAAAAATACAAGTAATGAATTCAATTGTATAAAGTACACATTTCTGGATAAATATTATAAATTACAATCATAATTTCAATGTTGGGTCAAGTATATATCTCTAGACGGGAGTGGGAAAATTTCTTCTTAGGTCCCCTTGTATTTGCTTTTTCTTAAGTAACATGTTTGCAGACTAAAATTAGAGAAATCAATACAAATTGCATTATTGCAAGGGAGATAATTAAGAAATTTAGAACATTTAAATTCAACTAATTATCTACAAGACATTTATCCTTATAAGACTCTAAAATTATGAAAATTAAAGAAATACATTGTTTTGATTTTTTAATTTATTGTTAATGTCCTTTCATTTTAAATGGAGTGAAAAAAGCATATTATTTGAGTGTGTTAATTCAACAAAAATACAAGTAATGAACTCAATTGTATAAAATACACTTTTCTGTATAAATATTATAAATAACAATCACAATTTTCAATGTTGGGTCAAAAATATATCTCTAGAGGGGAGTGGGAAAACTTCTTATTAGAGTCCGTTGTATTTGCTTTTTCTTAAGTAACATGTTTGTAGACTAAAATTATAGAAATCAATACAAATTGCAGTGTGGCAAGGGAGATAATTAAGAAATTTACAACATTTAAATTCAACAGATTATTAACAAGACATTTATCCTTATAAGACTCTAAAATTCTGAAAATTGACAAAATGCAATGTTTTGATTTTTTAATATATTGTTAATGTCCTTTCATTTTAAATGGAGTTAAAAGCATCTTATTTAAATATGTTAATTCAACAAAATACAAGTAATGGACCCAATTCAATAAAAAACACTTTTTGTGGATGAATATTACGAATTGGAATCCTAAACCTTAGTGTTGAGTCATGCATATATCTCTATAGGGGAGTGGGAAAACTTCTTATTATGGTTCATTGTATTTGATTTTCCTTAGGTAAGATGTTTGCACACTAAAATTATAGAAATCATTGCAAATTGCATTGTGGCAAAGGTGATAGTTAAGAAATTTCCAATATTTAAATTCAACTGATTATTAACAACACATTTATTCCTATAACGCTCCAAAATTCTGAAAATGGAAAAAATGCAAAATTTTGATTTTTTGATATATTGTTAATGCCCTTTCATTTTAAATAGAGTGAAAAGTATAATATTTGAATATGTTAATTAATCAAAAATACAAGTAATGGATTGAATTGCATAAAAAACACTTTTTTTTGGATGAATAATATAAATAGCAATCATAATTCTTAATGTTGAGTCAAGCATATATCTCTAAAGGAGAGTCAGATGTATCTCTTAGGATACATTGTATTCACATTTTCTTAAGTAAGATGTTTACAGACTAAAATTATAGAAATGATTACAAATTGCATTGTGGCAATGGAGATTATTAAGAGATTTACAATATTTAAATTTAACTGATTATTAACAACACATTTATTCCTATAAGATTCTAAAATTTAGAAAAAGGAAAAAATGATTGCAAATTGCTTTGTTTCAAAGGTGATATTTAAGAGATTTACAATATTTAAATTTAACTGATTATTAACAACACATTTATTCCTATAAAACTCTAAAATTTAGAGAAAGGAGCAAAATTTTGATTTTTTAATATATTGTTAAAGCCCTTTCATTTTAAATAGAGTGAAAAGTATAATATTTGAATATGTTAATTCAACAAAAATACAAGTAATGGACTCAATTGAATCAAAAACACTTTAGTGGATTAATATTACAAATTGGAATCCTAAACTTCAATGTTGGGTCATGCATATATCTCTATAAGGGAGTGGGAAAACTTCTTATTAGGGTCCATTGTATTGGCTTTTTCTTAAGTAGGATGTTTGCAGACTAAAATTATAAAAATCAACACAAATTGCATTGTGGCGAGGGAGATAATTGAGAAATTTACAAAATTTAAATTCAACTCATTATTAACAACACATTTATCCCTATATGACTCTAAAATTCTGAAAATTGAAAAAATGCAAAGTTTTGATTTTTTAATATATTGTTAATGCCCTTTCATTTTAAATAGAGTGAAAAGCATAATATTTGAATATGTTAATTTAACAAAAATACAAGTAACAGACTCAATTCAATCAAAAACACTTTGGTAGATGAATATTACGAATTGGAATCCTAAACCTTAGTGTTGGGTCATGTGTATATCTTTATAGGGGAATGGGAAAACTTCTTATTAGGGTCCATTGTATTTGCTTTATCTTAAGTAAGATGTTTGGAGACTAAAATTATAGAAATCAATACATATTGCTTTGTGGCAAGGGACATAATTAAGAGATTTAGAAAATTTAAATTCAACTAATTATTAACAATAAATTTTTCCCTTTAAGACTCTAAAATTCTGAAAATTGAAAAAATGCAAAGTTTTGATTTTTTAATATATTGTTAATGTCCTTTCATTTTAAATAGAGTGAAAAGCATAATATTTGAATATGTTAATTTAACAAAAATACAAGTAATGGACTCAATTCAATAAAAACACTTCGGTGGATGAATATTACAAATTGGAATCCTAAACCTCATTGTTAGGTCATGCGTATCTCTCTATAAGGGAGTGGCAAAACTTCTTATTAGGGTCCATTATATTTGCTTTATCTTAAGTAAGATGTTTGAAGTCTAAAATTATAGAAATCAATACATATTACTTTGTGGCAACGGACATAATTAAGAGATTTACAAAATTTAAATTTGACTAATTATTAACAATACATTTAACCCTCTAAGACTCTAAAATTCTGAAAATTGAAAAATGCAAAGTTTTGATTCTTTAATATATTGTTAATGCCCTTTCATTTTAAATAGACTGAAAAGCATAATATTTGAATATGTTAATTCAACAAAAATACAAGTAACGGGCTCAATTCAATAAAAAACACTTTGGTGGATAAATATTACGAATTGGAATCCTAAACCTCAATGTTCGGTCATCTGTACATCTCTATACGGGAGTAGGAAAACTTCTTATTAGGATCCATTGTATTTGCTTTATCTTAAGTAAGATGTTTGGAGACTAAAATTATAAAAATCAATACATATTGCTTTGTGGCAAGGGACATAATTAAGAGATTTACAAAATTTAAATTCAACTAATTATTAATAATACATTTATCCCTACAAGACTCTAAAATTCCAAAAATTGAAAAAATGCAAAGTTTTGATTTTTTAATATATTGTTAATGCCCTTTCATTTTAAATAGAGTGAAAAGTATAATATTTGAAGATGTTAATTCAACCAAAATACTAGTAATAAACTTAGTTGAATAAAAAACACTTTAGTGGATGATTATTACAAATTGGAATCCTAAACTTCAATGTTAGGTCATGCATATATCTCTATAAGGGAGTGGGAAAACTTCTTATTAGTGTCCATTGTATTTGCTTTTTCTTAAGTAAAATGTTTGTAGACTAAAATTATAAAAATCATTACAAATTGAATTGTGGCAAGGGAGATAATTAAGAAATTTACAAAATTTAACTTTAAGTCATCATTAGCAACACATTTATCCCTATAAGGCTCTAAAATTCTAAAAATTGAAAAAATACAATGTTTTGATTGGTTAATATATTATTAATTCCATTTCATTTTAAATCGAGTGAAAAGCATAATATTTGAATATGTTAATTCAACAAAAATACAAGTGATGCACTCAATTGAATATAAAACACTTTAGTCGATGAATATTACAAATTTGGATCCTAAACTTCAATGTTGGGTCATACATATATCTCTATAGGGGGGTGGGAAAACTTCTTACTAGGGTTCGTTGTATTGCTTTTTCTTAAGTAAGATGTTTGCAAATAAAATTATAAAAATCATTACAAATTGCATTGTGGCAAGGGAGATAATTAAGAAATTTACAACATTTAAATTCAACTTATTATTAACAACACATTTATCCCTATAAGACTCTAAAATTCTGAAATTGAAAAAATGCAATGTTTTGATTTTTTTAATATATTGTTAATGCCCTTTCAATTTAAATGGACAGAAAAGCATATTATTTGAATATGTTAATTTAACACAAATACAAGTAATGAACTCAATTGCATAAAATACACTTTTGTGGATAAATATTATAAATAGCAATCATAATTTTCAATGTTGGGTCAAGCATATATCTCTAGAGGAGAGTGAGAAAACTTTTTATTATGGTCCATTGTATTTGCTTTTCTTAAGTAAGATGTTTACAGATTAAAATTATAGAAATCATTACAAATTGCATTATGGCAAAGGAGATAACTAAGAAATTTACAAAATTTAACTTCAACTCATTATTAACAACACATTTATCCCTATAAGGCGCTAAAGTTCTGAAATTGAAAAAATGCAACGTTTTGAATTTTTTAATATATTGTTAATCCTTTCATTTTAAATGGAGTGAAGAGCATAATATTTGAATATGTTAATTCAACAAAAATACAAGTAATGGACTCAATTGAATAAAAAACACTTTTGTGGATGAATATTACAAATTGGAATCTAACTTCAAGTTGGGTCATGCATATATCTCTATAGGGGAGTGGGAAAACTTCTTATTAGGGTCCATTGTATTTGCTTTTTCTTAAGTAAGATGTTTGCAGACTAAAATATAAGAAATCAATAAATTGCATTATGGCAAGGGAGATATTAAGAAATTTACAAAATTTAAATTCAACTCATTATTAACAACACATTTATCCCTATAAAGACTCTAAAATTCTAAAATTGAAAAAATGCAATGTTTTGATTTTTTAACATATTGTTAATGCCCTTTCATTTTAAATGGAGTGAAAAGCATAATATTTGAATACGTTAATTCTACAAAAATGCATGGAAATGGTTTGAATAGAATAAAAAACACTTTAGTGCTTGAATATTACAAATTGCGAATCCTAAATTTCAATTCTTTATTAACAACNAATGTTTTGATTTTTTAATATATTGTTAATGCCCTTTCATCTTAAATGGAGTGAAAAACATATTATTTGAATACATTCATTCAAGAAAAATACAAGTGATGGACTCAATTCAATAAAAAACACTTTAATGCATGAATATTACAAATTTGAATCCTAAATTTCAATGTTGGGTCATGCATATATCTCTATGGGGTGTGGGAAAACTTCTTATTAGGGTCCGTTGTATTCACTTTTTCTTAAGTAAGATGTTTGCAGACTAAAATTATAGAATCATTACAAATTGCATTATGGCATGGGAGATAATTAAGAAATTTACAAAATTTATATTCAACTCATTATTAACAACACATTTATCCTTATAAGACTCTAAAATTATGAAAATTGAAAAAATACAATGTTTTGATTTTTTAATATATTGTTAGTGTCCTTTCATTTTAAATGGAGTGAAAAGCATATGATTTGTATATGTTAATTCAAGAAAAATACAAGGAATAGACATAATTGTATAAAATACACTTTTATAGGTAAATATTATAAATTGCAATCACAATTTTCAATGTTAGGTCAAGTATATATCTCTAGAGAGAAGTGGGAAACTTGTTATTAGGGTCCATTGTATTTACTTTTTCTTAATAAAGATGTTTACAGACTAAAATTATAGAAATCATTACAAATTGCATTGTGGCAAGGGAGATAATTAAGAAATTTATAAAATTCAAATTCAACTGATTATTAACAATAAATTTATTCCAATAAGACTCTAAAATTATGAAAATCAAAAAAATGAAATGTTTTGATTTTTAATATATTGTTAATGCCCTTTCATTTTAAATGGTATGAAAAGCATATTATTTGAATATGTTAATTTAACAAAAATACAAGTAATGAACTCAATTATATAAATACACTTTTGTGGATAAATATTATAAATAGAAATCATAATATTCAATGTTTTGTCAAGGATATATCTCTAAAGGGGAGTGGGAAAACTTGTTATTAGGGTCCATTTTTTTTTCTTAAGTAAGATGTTTGCAGACTAAAATTATAGAAATCATTACAAATTGCTTTGTGGCAAGGGAGATAATTAAGAAATTTACAAAATTTAAATTTAACTCATTATTCATAACACATTTATTTCTATAAGACCTTAAAATTCTGAAAATTGAAAAAATGCAATGTTTTGATTTTTTAATATATTGTTAATGCCCTTTCATGTTAAATGAAGTGAAAGGCATATTATTTCAATATGTTAATTCAACAAAAATACGAGTAATGAACTCAATTATATAAAATACACATTTGTGGATAAATATTACAAATAGCAATCATAATTTTCAATGTTCTATCAAGGATATATCTCTAGAGGGGATTGGGAAAACTTCTTGTTAGGGTCTATTGTATTTGATTTTTCTTAAGTAAGATGTTTGTAGACTAAAATTATACAAGTCATTACAAATTGCATAGTGGCAAGGGAGATAATTAAGAAATCTACAAAATTAAAATTCAACTCATTATTAACAACACATTTATCCCTATAAGACTTTAAAATTCTGAAAATTGAAAAAATGCAATGTTTTGATTTTTTTAATATATTGTTAATGCCCTTTCATTTTTGATGGAGTGAAAGGTATATTATTTGAACACATTAATTGAACAAAAATACAAGTAATGAACTCAATTGTATAAAATACACTTTTACGGATAAATATATAAATAGTAATGACAATTTTCAATGTTGGGTCAAGCATATATCTCTAGAAGGGAGTGGGAAACTTCTTATTAGGGTCCGTTGTATTTGTTTTTCCTTAAGTAAGATGTTTGTAGACTAAAATTATAGAAATTATTACAAATTGCATTGTGATAAGGTAGATAATTAAGAAATTTACAAAATTTAAATTCAAGTCATTATTAACAACACATTTAGCCCTATATGACTCTAAAATTCTAAAAATTGAAAAAATGCAATGTTTTGATTTTTTAATTTATTGTTAATGCCCTTTCATTTTAAATGGAGTGAAAAGCATAATATCTGAATATGTTAATTCAACAAAAGTACAAGTAATGGACTCAATTGAATAAAAAATAATTTAGTGGATGAATATTACAAATTAGAATCCTAAACTTCAATGTTGGGTCATGCATATATCTTTATAAGGGAGTGGGAAAACTTCTTATTGGGGTTCATTGTATGTGGTTTTGCATAAGTAAGATGTTTGCAAACTAAAATTATAGAAATTATTATGAATTGCATTGTGGCAAGGTAGATAATTAAGAATTTTACAAAATTTAAATTTAACTCATTATTAACGTCACATTTATCCCTATAAGACTGTAAAATTATGAAAATTGAAAAAAATACAATGTTTTGATTTTTTAAAATGTTGTTAATGTCCTTTCATTTTAAATAGAGTGAAAAACATAATATTTGAATATCTTAATTCAACAAAAATACAAGTAATGAACCCAATTGTATAAAATACACTTTTGTGTATAAATGTTATAAATAGCAATCATAATTTTGAATGTTGGGTCAAGCATATATATCTATAGGGAAGTGGGAAAACTTTTTATTAGGGTCCATTGTATTTGTTTTTTCTTAAATAAGATGTTTGCAGACTAAAATTATAAAAATCAATACAAATTGCATTGGGACAAAGGAGATAAATAAGAAATTTAAAAAATTTAATTTTAACACATTATTAACATCACATTTTTCCTTATAAAACTATAAAATTAAAAAAATTGAAAAAATACAATGTTTTCATTTTTTTAATATATTGTTAATGTCGTTTCATTTTAAATGGAGTGAAAAACATAATATTTGAATATCTTAATTGAACAAAAATACAAGTAATGAACTCAATTACATAAAATACACTTTTGTGTATAAATGTTATAAATAGCAATCATAATTTTAAATGTAGGGTCAAGCATATATATCTATAGGGAAGTGGGAAAACTTCTTATTAGGGTCCGTTGTATTTGCTTTTTCTCAAGAAAGATATTTGCAAACTAAAATTATAGAAATCATTACAAATTGCATTGTGGCAAGGTAGATAATTAATAAATTTACAAAATTTAAATTCAAGTCATTATTAACAACACATTTAGCCCTATATGACTCTAAAATTCTAAAAATTGAAAAAATGCAATGTTTTGATTTTTTAATTTATTGTTAATGCCCTTTCATTTTAAATGGAGTGAAAAGCGTAATATCTGAATATGTTAATTTAACAAAGGTACAAGTAATGGACTCAATTGAATAAAAAATAATTTAGTGGATTAATATTACAAATTGGAATCCTAAACTTTAATGTTGGGTCATACATATATCTTTATAAGGGAGTAGGAAAACTTCTTATTGGTGTTCATTATATGTGCTTTTTCTTAAGTAAGATGTTTGCAAACTAAAATTATCGAAATTCTTACGAATTGCATTGTGGCAAGGTAGATAATTAAGAAATTTACAAAGTTTAAATTCAACTTATTATTAACAGCACATTTATCCCTATAAGACTATAAAATTATGAAAATTGAAAAAATAGAATGTTTTGATTTTTTAAAATATTGTTAATGTCCTTTCATTTTTAATGGAGTGAAAAACATAATATTTGAATATCTTAATTCTACAAAAATGCAAGTAATGAACTCAATTGTATAAAATATACTTTTGTGGATAAATATTATAAATAGCAAACACAATTTTTAAAGTGGGCTTATGCATATATCTCTAGAGGGTAGGGGGAAAACTTCTTACTATGGTCCTTTGTATTTGTTTTTTCTTAAGTAAGATGTTTGTAGACTAAAATTATAGAAATCATTACGAATTGCATTGTGGCAAGGGAGATAATTAAGAAATTTACAAAGTTCAAATTCAACTCATTATTAGCAACACATTTATGCTTATAAGACTCTAAAATTCTGAAAATTGAAGAAATGTAATATTTTAATTTTTTAATATATTGTTAAAGCCCTTTCATTTTAAATGGAGTGAAAAACATATTATTCGACTACGTTAATCGAACAAAAATACAAGTAATGAACTCAATTATATAAAATACACTTTTACGGATAAATATATAAATAGTAATGACAATTTTCAATGTTTGGTCAAGCATATATCTCTAGATGGGAGTGGGAAACTTCTTATTAGGGTTCATTGTATTTGCTTTTTCTTAAGTAAGATGTTTGCAGACTAAAATTATAGAAATCAATACAAATTGCATTGTGGCAATGGAAATAATTAAGAAATTTACAAAATTTAAATTTAACTCATTATGAACATTACATTTATCCCTATAAGGCTGTAAAATTATGAAAATTGAAAAATTACAATGTTTTGATTTTTTTTAAAATATTGTTAATGTCCTTTCATTTTAAATGGAGTGAAAAACATAATATTTGAATATCTTAATTTAACAAAAATACAAGTAATGTACTCAATTGTATAAAATACACTTTTGTGTATAAATGTTATAAATAACAATCATAATTTTCAATGTTGGGTCAAGCATATATATCTATAGGGAAGTGGGAAAACTTCTTATTAGGGTTCGTTGTATTTGCTTTTTCTCAAGAAAGATGTTTGCAGACTAAAATTATAGAAATCATTACAAATTGCATTGTGGCAAGGTAGATAATTAATAAATTTAGAAAATTTAAATTCAAGTCATTATTAACAACACATTTAGCCCTATATGACTCTAAAATTCTAAAAATTGAAAAAATACAATGTTTTGATTTTTTAATTTATTGTTAATGCCCTTTCATTTTAAATGGAGTGAAAAGCGTAATATCTGAATATGTTAATTCAACAAAAGTACAAGTAATGGACTCAATTGAATAAAAAATAATTTAGTGGATTAATATTACAAATTGGAATCCTAAACTTCAATGTTGCCTCATACATATATCTTTATAAGGGAGTAGGAAAACTTCTTATTATGGTCTGTTGTATTTGCTTTTCCTTAAGTAAGATGTTTGCAGACCAAAATTATAAAAATTATTACGAATTGCATTGTGGCAAGGCAAATAATTAAGAATTTTACAAAATTTAAATTTAACTTATTATTAACATCACATTTATCCCTATAAGGCTGTAAAATTATGAAAAATTGAAAGAATACAATGTTTTGATTTTTTAAAATATTGTTAATGTCCTTTAATTTTAAATGGAGTGAAAAGCATAATATTTGAATATCTTAATTAAAAAAAATACAAGTAATGAACTCAATTGTATAAAATACATTTTTGTGTACTCATTATTCAAAACGCATTTATCCCTATATGATTCTAAAATTCTGAAAATTGAAAAAATGCAAAGTTTTGATTTTTTAATATATTGTTAATGCCTTTTCATTTTAAATGGAGTGAAAAGCATAATATCTGAATATATTAATTCAATAAAAGTACACGTAATGGACTCAATTAAATAAAAAACACATTAATGGATGAATATTACAAATTGGAATCCTAAACTTCAATGTTGGGTCATGCATATATCTCTATAGGGGAGTTGGAAAACTTCTTACTACGGTCCATTGTATTTGTTTTTTCTTAACTAAGATGTTTGCAAGCTTAAATTATAGAAATCATTACAAATAGTATTATGGCAAGGGAGATAATTATGAAATTAACAAAATTTAAATTAAACTCATTATTAAAAACACATTTATCCCTATAAGACTCTAAAATTCTGAAAATTAAAAAAATATAATGTTTTGATTTTTAATGTATTGTTAATGCCCTTTCATTTTAAATGGAGTGAAAAGCATAAAATTTGAATACGTTAATTCAACAAAAATACAAGTAATGGACTCAATTGAATAAAAAAGACTTTAGTGGATGAATATTACTAATTGAAATCCAAAACATCAATGTTGGATCACGCATATATCTCTAGAGGAGAGTGGGAAAACTTTTTATTGGGGTCCATTGTATATGCTTTTTCTTAAGTATGATGTTAGTAGACTAAAATTATAGAAATCATTACAAATTGCAATGTGGCTAGGGAGATAATTAAGAAATTTACAACATTTAAATTCAACTAATTATTAACAACACATTTATCCTTATAAGATGCTAAAATTCTGAAAATTGAAAAAAATGCAATGTTTTGATTTTTTAAGTAAGATGTTTGCAAACTAAAAATATAAAAATCATTACAAATTGCATTATGGCAAGGGAGGTAATTAGGAAATTTACAAAATTTATATTCATCTTATTATTAAAAACACATTTATCCTGATAAGACTCTAAAATTATGAAAATTGAAAAAATACAATGTTTTGATTTTTTAATATATTATTAGTGTCCTTTCATTTTAAATGGAGTGAAAAGCATATGATTTGTATATGTTAATTCAAGAAAAATACAAGGAATGGACTCAATTGTTCAAAATACACTTTTGTGGGTAAATATTATAAATTGCAATCACAATTTTCAAAGTTGGGTCAAGCATATATCTCTAGAGGAGAGTGGGAAAACTTGGTATTAGGGTCCATTGTATTTACTTTTTCTTAAGAAAGATGTTTACAGACTAAAATTATAAAAATCATTACAAATTGTATTGTGGCAAGGGAGATAATTAAGAAATTTACAAAATTCAAATTCAACTAATTATTAACAACAAATTTATCCCTATAAGACTCTAAAATTATGAAAATCGAAAAAATGCAATGTTTTGATTTTTTAATATATTGTTAATGCCCTTTCATTTTGAATGGAGGGAAAAGTATATTATTTCAATATATTAATTGAACAAAAATACGAGTAATGAACTCAATTCTATAAAATACACTTTTGTGGATAAATATTATAAATAACAATCATAATTTTCAATGTTTTGTCAAGGATATATCTCTAGAGGGGAGTGGGAAAACTTCTTATTAGGGTCCGTTGTATTTGCTTTTTCTTTAGTAAGATGTTTATAGACTAAAATTATAGAAATCATTACAAATTGCATTGTGGCAGGGTAGATAATTAAGAAATTTAGAAAATTTAAATTCAACTCATTATTCACAACGCATTTATCCTTATATGACTCTAAAATTCTAAAAATTGAAAAAATGCAAAGTTTTGATTTTTTTAATATATTGTTAATGCCCTTTCATTTTAAATGGAGTGAAAAGTATAATATCTGAATATGTTAATACAATAAAAGTACATGTAATGGACTTAATTGAATAAAAAACACATTAGTGGATGAATATTACAAATTGGAATCCTAAACTTCAATGTTGAGTCATGCATATATCTCTATAGGGGAGTTGGAAAACTTTTTATTACGGTCCATTGTATTTTTTTTTCTTAAGTACGATGTTTGCAGACTTAAATTATAGAAATCATTACAAATTGCATTGTGGCAAGGGAGATAATTATGAAATTAACAAAATTTAAATTCAACTCATTATTAACAACATATTTATCCCTATAAAACTCTAAAATTCTGAAAATTGAAAAAATGCAACATTTTGATTTTTTAATATATTGTTAATGCCCTTTCGTTTTAAATAGAGTGAAAAGCTTAATATTTGAATACGTTAATTCAACAAAAATACATGGAATGGGCTGAATAGAATAAAAAACACTTTAGTACATGAATATTACAAATTGGAATCCTAATCTTCAATGTTGGGTCATGCATATATCTCTATAGTGGAGTGGGAGAACTCCTTTTTAAGATCCGTTGTATTTGCTTTTTCTTAAGTAAGATGCTTGCAGACTAAAATTATAGAAATCATTACAAATTGCATTATGGGAAGGTAGATAATTAAGAAATTTACAAAATTTAAATTTAACTCATTATTAACAACACATTTATCCCTATAAAACTCTAAAATTCTAAAATTGAAAAATGCAATGTTTTGATTTTTTTAATATATTGTTAATGCCCTTTCATTTTAAATGGCGTGAAAAGTGTAATATTTGAATATGTTAATTCAACAAAAATACATGGAATGGGCTGAATAGAATAAAAAACACTTTAGTGAATGAATATTACAAATTGGAATCCTAATTTTCAATATTGGGTCATGTATATATCTCTATAGGGGAGTGGGAAAACTCCTTATTCGGGTATGTTGTATTTGCTTTTTCATAAGTAAGATGTTTGTAGACTAAAATTATAGAAATCATTACAAATTGCATTGTGGTAAGGGAGATAATTAACAAAATTTACAACATTTAAATTCAACTAATTATTGACAACACATTTATCCTTATAAGACTCTAAAATTCTGAAAATTGAAAAAATGCAATGTTTTGATTTTTTTTAATTTATTGTTAATGCCCTTTCATTTTAAATGGAGTGAAAAGCTTAATATTTGAATATGTTAATTCAACAAAAATACATAGAATGGGCTGAATAGAATAAAAAACACTTTAGTGCATGAATATTACAAATTGGAATCCTAAATTTCAATGTTGGGTCATGCATATATCTCTATAGGAGAGTGGGAAAACTCCTTATTAGGGTACGTTGTATTTGTTTTTTCTTAAATAAGATGTTTGTAGACTAAAATTATAGAAATCCTTACAAATTGCATTGTGGCAAGGGAGATAATTAATAAAATTTACAACATTTAAATTCAACCAATTATTGACAACACATTTATCCTTATAAGACTCTAAAGTTCTGAAAATTAAAAAAATGCAATGTTTTGATTTTTTTCATATATTGTTAATGCCCTTTTAATTTAAGTGGAGTGAAAAGCATATTATTTGAATATGTTAGTTCAACAAAAATACAGGTAATGAACTCAATTGTATAAAATACACTTTTGTGAATAAATATTATAAATAGCAAACACAATTTTTAAAGTTGGCTTCAGCATATATTTTTAGAGGGGAGTAGGAAAACTTCTTATTACGGTCCATTGTATTTGCTTTTTCTTAAGTAAGATGTTTGCAGACTAAAATTATAGAAATCATTACGGATTGCATTGTGGCAAGGGAGATAATTAAGAAATTTACAAAATTTAAAATCAACTCATTATTAACAATACATTTATCCCTATAATACTCTAAAATTCTGAAAATTGAAAAAATGCAATGTTTTGATTTTTTAATATATATTTAATGCCCTTTCATTTTAAATGGAGTGAACAACATAATATCTAAATATGTTAATTCAACAAAAGTACAAGTAATGGACTCAATTGAATAAAAAACACTTTAGTAGATGAATATTACAAATTGAATTCTAAACTTCAATGTTGGGTCATGCATATATCTCTATAGGGGAGTGGGAAAACTTCTTATTAGGGTCCATTGTATTTGCTTTTTCTTAAGTAACATGTTTGCAGACTAAAATTATAAAAATCAATACAAATTGCATTGTGGCAAAGGAAATAATTAAGAAATTTACAAAATTTAAATTTAACTCATTATTAACATTACATTTATCCTTATAAGACTGTAAAATTACAAAAAATTGAAAAAAAATACAATGTTTTGATTTAACAAAAATACAAGTAATGTACTCAATTGTATAAAATATAGTTTTGTGTATAAATGTTATAAATAGCAATCATAATTTTTAAAGTTGGGTGAAACATATATCTCTATAGGGGAGTGGGAAAACTTCTTATTGTGGTCCGTTGTATTTGCTTTTCCTTAAGTAAGATGTTTGCAGATTAAAATTATAGAAATCATTACAAATTACATTGTGGCAAGGTAGATAATTAAGAAATTTTCAAAATTTAAATTCAACTCATTATTAACAGCACATTTTTCCCTATATGACTTTAAAATTCTAAAAATTAAAAAAATGCAAATTTTTGATTTTTTAATATATTGTTAATGCCCTTTCATTTTAAATGGAGTGAAAAGTATAATATCTGAATATGTTAATTCAACAAAAGTACAAGTAATGGACTCAATTGAATAAAAAATAATTTAGTGGATGAATATTACAAATTGGAATCCTAAACTTCAATGTTAGGTCATGCATATATCTCTAGAGGGGAGTGGGAAAACTTTTTATTGGGGTCCATTGTATATGCTTTTTCTTAAGTATGATGTTTGAAGACTAAAATTATAGAAATCATTACAAATTACAATGTGGCTAGGGAGATAATTAAGAAATTTACAACATTTAAATTTAACTAATTAACACATTTATCCTTATAAGATGCTAAAATTCTGAAAATTGAAAAAATGCAATTTTTGATTTTTTAATATATTGTTAATGCCCTTTCATTTTAAATGGAGTGAAAAGCATATTATTTGAATACATTATTTCAAGAAAAATACAAGTAATGAACTCAATTGTATAAAATGCACTTCTACGGATAAATATATAAATAGTAATGACAAATTTCAATGTTGGGTCAAGCATATATCACTAGAGGGGAGTGGGAAAACTTTTTATTAGGGTTCATTGTATTTGCTTTTTCTTAAGTAAGATGTTTGTAGACTAAAATTATAAAAATCAGTACAAATTGCATTAGGGCAAAGGAGATAATTAAGAAATTTACAAAATTTAATTTTAAGACATTATTAACATCACATTTATCCTTATAAAACTATAAAATTATAAAAATTGAAAAAATACAATGTTTTGATCTTGAATTATATTGTTAATGTCCTTTCATTTTAAATGGATTGAAAAACATAATATTTGAATATCTTTATTCTACAAAAATACAAGTAATGAACTCAATTGTATAAAATACACTTTTATGTATAAATGTTATCAATAGCAATTATAATTTTCAATGTTGGGTCAATCATATATCTCTATATGGGAGTGGGAAAACTTCTTATTAGGGTCTGTTGTATTTGCTTTTTCTTAAGTAAGATGTTTGCAGACATAAATTGTAGAAATCATTACAAATTGCATTGTGGGAAGGTAGATAATTAAGAAATTTACAAAATTTAAATTCAACTCATTATTAACAACACATTTATTCCTATAAGACTCTAAAATTCTGAAAATTGAAAAAATGCAATGTTTTGATTTTTTAATATATTGTTAATGCCCTTTCATTTTAAATGGAGTGAAAAACATAATATTTCAATATCTTAATTCAACAAAAATAGAAGTAATGAACTCAATTGTAGAAAATACACTTTTACGGATAAATATATAAATAGCATTGACAATTTTCAATATTGGGTCAAGCATATATCTCTAGAGGGAAGTGGGAAAACTTCTTATTAGGGTCCTGTTGTTCCCACAGCCTTGTATGGGTTGTAATTGTTGTCAACTAGGATTAAGTGTGCAAGAGAGTAAAGTCACATGGAAGGGCAAGAAAGTAAATCTGCCGCGTAAGGGCAAGAACGTAAATCCGCCATGTATGTAAGCCCTATTAGGGTTTCATGGAAGAGAGTATATAAAGGCCTTGGAAGACAAAACTAGGGCATAGAGGGCCAACACAATTGAATAAACAGCAACCCTACAGCAACCGGCCAAAAGGAAGAGAGAGCAGAACGGCAAGAGATCAGAAACAACACCACCAGGAGAGCAAACCAGAAACGTCACCACCGGGAGAGCAAACCAGAACATGCGACCTCCTGCAAGCAAACCAGAAACGCCTCCTGCAAGCAAACCAGAAACACATCCTGCAAGCAAACCAGAAACGCCTCCTGCAAGCAAACCAGAAACACATCCTGCAGGCAAACTAGAAACGCCTCCTGCAAGCAAACCAGAAACACGTCCTGCAAGCAAACCAGAAATGCACAACCAGCAAGAGGAGAAATAAGAAACAGACCACCCAGAAGAAAAGACAGCAGACCTGGTATTCGTGAGACCATCCAGAAGAGAAGACAGCAGACCAGAAGCGTGAGGCAGGGCAAGAGACGTGAAACGGCAGACCATAAGCGTGGGTGTACGTCAAGAGACGGCGTGAGACCAGAACGTGCAACGGCGTGACAGACCAGAAGCGTGAGGACAGGCCATGAAACAGTAAGACCGTGAAATAGGAGATGGGTGAGACCGTGAGACAGTGAAAGCAGGAGCTGTGTGAGACAACCTAGAGAAGGAATTCAGCGAAGCATCGGAAAGAACTCAACGTATTTCCAAATTTCTTCAAGAGAGGTTAGAGAGCGTTGCGGTGAACTTCTAAGCGGCAGTGGAGCAACCTTTCAATTCAACAGAGGCAAGACAAGCTAGAAGAAGGGTAGACACAGTAAGTGACACTCTTTGTATTGTACTTGCTTAGTAATTGCAATAGTGAAAGGAGCAGAAGATTAAGACATCCATTGTAACTAGAATTCTCAAGTATAGTGGATAGTCTCGGTAAGGGAGAGTCCCTACCACCGTGGATGTACATCACGTTGACGGAACCACGTAAATCTCGTGTGTCCTTAATTTGCTTTACGTTATGTGTTTTGAATTGAGTTGTGAACGCAGCTAAAGTATCAGCCAACCCATAACCTAACGAAGACCTAAACAAGAACATCCGAATTGTCTATTAGGCAAGGTGTCTGAAAGGTGACTTTGGGGACTATTGTGATTAGTAGGTAGCAATAGATCTACCTTAGTCGAATCTAAGAAAGAGTTTGCTTTTAAGAAGAGATTGAAGTTGTTCACTTTCCTGCGAATTGCGAATTGTGGTGATACTGATTCACCCCCCTCTCAGTATCACAAACTAGTAGATCCTAGGGTGAAGTTGGGAACTTCAGGTCCGTTGTATTTGTTTTTTCTTAAGTAAGATGTTTGCAGACTATAATTATAGAAATCATTACAAATTACATTGTGGCAAGGTAGATAATTAAGAAATTTACAAAATTTAAATTCAACTCATTATTAACAACACATTTATCCCTATAAGACTCTAAAATTCTAAAAATTGAAAACAAGTAACGTTTTGATTTTTTTAATGTATTGTTAATGCCCTTTCATCTTAAATAGAGTGAAAAGCATAATATTTGAATATTTTAATTCAACAAAAGTACAAGTAATGGACTCAATTGAATAAAAAACACTTTAGTGGATGAATATTACAAATAGGAATCCTAAACATCAATGTTGGGTCATGTATATATCTCTATAAGGGAGTGGGAAAACTTCTTATTAGGGTCCATTATATTTGCTTTTTCTTAAATAAGATGTCTGCAAACTAAAATTATAAAAATCAATACAAATCGCATTGTGGCAAAGGAGATAATTAAGAAATTTACAAAATTTAAATTCAACTCATTATTAACAACACACTTATTCCTATTAGACTCTAAAATTCTGAAAATTGAAAAAATGCAATGTTTTGATTTTTTAATATATTGTTAATGCCCTTTCGTTTTAAATGGAGTGAAAAACATAGTATTTGAATATGTTAATTCAACAAAAATACAAGTGTTAAACAGAGAAGAAAAAGGGAAAAGTTTTCGTCGGCCTTGCCTTTCATTCTCGTCCGCCTGCCTTTCATTGCAATTTGCTATGTTATATAAATACAATGTACACCCCAAAATTCCGTAACTTTAATCCTAATTTACCTAATTACCAAATATAGATATATACTAACATATACAAGACAGCCGAAACTTCAGCCACCAAATATTTACCCTAATACCCCCCCTCAAGTTGGAGCATGAAGATCGGAAATGCCCAACTTGCAGAGAATGACATCAAATGAACGTTTGCCAAGAGCTTTGGTAAGGATATCAGCTAGTTGGTGAGACGAGGATACAGATTGAGGAAGAATGATACCACGACGAATCTCATCACGAACAAAGTGACAATCAACCTCGATGTGCTTGGTGCGTTCATGAAACACAGGGTTGTGAGCAAGGTGAAGAGCTGATTGGCTATCACAATAAATCCGCATAGGAGATGAGTGAGGGATGCCAAGAGAAACTAACAAACCCTTGAGCCATTTCAATTCACAAGTCGTAGAGGCCAAAGATCGATACTCTGCCTCAGCCGAAGATTGAGATACAGTATGCTGTTTTTTCGTTTTCCAGGAAATTGGAGAGTTCCCAAGAAAGACAAAATAGGCCGTCAAAGAACGTCGAGTCAAGGGACAACTTGCCCAATCCGCATCACAATAAGCCGTAAGATGAAGAGAGGAATCAGAGCGGAGCAGAAGACCTTGCCCAGGATGAAGTTTTAAGAAACGAACAACCCGAAGGGCTGCCTCCCAATGACTGCGTCGTGGCTCCTGCATAAATTGTGCTAAGATATGCACACAATAAGACAATTTAGGTCGAGTAATTGTCAGGTAGATGAGACGACCAATAAAACGCCGATAAGACATAGGATCAGGAAGAGGCGCGTCCTTAGCCAAAGCGAGGTGATGATTTTGTTCCATTGGTGTGCCGGCAGGTTTAGCACCTAACAAACCGGTCTCAGAAATAATATTGAGAGCATATTTTCTCTGACAAAGGAAAATCCCAGTCGAATTTTGCGCTACTTCAAGACCTAGGAAGTACTTTAATTTGCCAAGGTCTTTCATGTGGAAACAAGCATTCAAGTAAGTTTTAAACGCCTGAATGGCATCACTATCAGTCCCACCTATCACCAGATCATCCACATAGACCAAAATGGTCAACTGAACTTTGCCATGCCGAAATGTGAACAAAGAATAGTCTGAGCCAGATTGCTGAAATCCATATTGAACCAGAGCCGCAGCAAGCTTGGCAAACCAACACCGCGGTGCCTGTCGCAGCCCGTAGAGAGACTTGCTCAGACGACACACTTTATCCGTTCTGGGTGTCGTAAAGCCTGGTGGAAAACGCATATAAACTTCCTCCCCAAGATCGCCATGCAAAAATGCATTGTGCACATCCATCTGATGCAATTCCCACCCACGGATCGCTGCTACTGCTAAGAAGGTACGAACCATGACCATCTTTGCAATAGGTGCGAACGTCTCATTATAATCTAGACCCTCGACCTGGTGATTCCCGAAAACAACCAAGCGTGCCTTGTATCGCTCGATGGTTCCGTCTGCATGATACTTGATTTTGTAGACCCATTTACTACCAAGAGCCTTCTTTCCCTTAGGCAAAGTAGCAACTGTCCATGTTTCATTATCCTCTAGTGCCTCAACCTCCTTTTTCATTGCCTCACGCCAACATGAATGCTGCATGGCCTCTTTAAAACTAGTTGGTTCAATCCCTGTAGTTACTGCAGCCACGAATCGACGATGCAACAAGGAAAATTTAGTACAATTCACATAGTTTGTGATGGGGTAGGGCGTACCTGAGGATGCCAAGGAAGAGGAAGGAGAGCTCGAGGGATTGAGGGCAACTGTATGCAACACATAGTCATGCAAACGAACTGAAGGCTGTCGCACTTGTTTGCCGCGTCCAAGATCATCCGTTGCACTCGTAACCTCCGCAACTTCTGGTACTGGTACGACCCCATCTGCTGTCACACCCTCTTCCACGGACTGTCCATCATATTCAGAGGCTGGCGGAGGTGCCTCAATCTCAGGCACGTCCTCCAATATTGTAGACTCAATGACAGCAGGCAGGGAATCTGGAGTTGCCTGCCTGGCAGAGTCCATATGGGCAAAAGGAAACATGTGCTCAACGAACTCCACATCTCGACTTTCAAAGCAAACTTTCCTATCTAGATCATACACCCTCCACCCCTTTTTACCATAAGGATAACCCATGAATACGCACTTATGACTTCGACTTGCAAATTTATCCTTGTCCCGATTAATGTTCTTAGCATAGCATAGGCAACCAAATACCCTAAGATGAGAAATAGATGGAGGGCTTCCAAACAGAATTTCATATGGAGTTTTTCCACCCAAAATCGATGATGGAGTACGATTAATTAAATATCCTGCAGTGAGAATGCATTCTCCCCAAAATTGAATGGGCAAGTTAGCTTGAAAACGGAGCGCCCTACCAACATTCAAAATGTGTCGATGTTTCCTCTCAACTCTTCCATTTTGTTGAGGTGTCTCAACCATAGAGGTTTGATGAATAATCCCACGTTCCTTAAAATAATCACCTAAACAAGTAAACTCTGTACCATTGTCACTGCATATAATTTTCACTTGTTTATTGAATTGTCTCTCGGTCATAGCCAAAAAATTCTTAACCACATATGGGACCTCATGTTTCCCTTTTAACAAATAAACCCATACACCACGAGAACAGTCATCAACAATAGTCAGAAAATAAGCAGCACCACAAAAACTAGCCTCTCGATAAGCTCCCCACAAATCACAATGAATTAAGTCAAAGATATCACCAGCTTTATTGTCACTAATAGAAAAGGGAATACGAGTTTATTTTGCTCGGAAACAAACATCACAAGGTTCATGAACCTCTTTATTTATCTCGGTACTACCTTCTATTGTAGGGAGCTTTTCTATGACTCGCATAGAGGGATGTCCTAATCTTTTATGCCATAGACCTATATTCCTGACTGCAACGGCTCCATGAGTACTGACCAGAAGCTCCCCTCGTGCAACATACAGCCCCCCAAGCTCTTCACCCACTCCAATCAGCATCCTCGAAGTGCGGTCCTGAACAACACATAAACGATCAGTGAATTTCAAAATATGAACTTTGTCTCGGGCTAATTTTGAAACAGATATCAAATTGCATCGTATTTCAGGGACATATAAAACACCCTTGAGAAATAATTTTCCTACAAGAACTGTTCCTTCTCCTGTTGCCATAACGTATTCACTGTTCGGCATTTTCACGGGACAATGAGATATTCCTTGAAACTCTACAAATGCAGTTTCCTCGCCCGTCATATGATGTGACGCACCTGTGTCAAACAGCCATTGTAAATATGTCTTACCATTAAGCCTTGGTTGAGCAATAGATGTGTTATTCGTGTGAGTGTTCCAGAGAGACTTCAAAGTCTCCCAATCATCTTTACTCAGGGTCTCCAACCCAGCTTTATCAGAATCATTAAGTGGTCCCCCATGAGGAACATTAGCAACCGCTCCTTCTGCCCCTTGTGCAACATTAGCCAATGCTACTCTACCACGACCGCGTCCCTGGTTACCACGTCCTCTGCCTCTTCCTTGAGTCGAATTTCCTGGCCACCAGTCAGGATAGCCATGTAGACGAAAGCATGTGTCCATGCTATGTCCTGGTTTTTGGCAGTGGGAGCAAACTACTCCATTGTCTTTTCGGTCCCCCCCTGAATTCTGAGGACCTGAGCTGACTGTTTTCATGGAAAAGCTCACCGGATCAGACCGAATGGGAGCCGCTCGCGTCATCACCTGCACTTGTTCTTGCTCCGTAACTTGAGAATAAACCCTATGAAGGTTTGGAAGAGGGTCTAAAGCGATGATATTGGAGCGAACATTACCATAAGATGATTCATCAAGCCCCATGAGGAATTGATGCACCCGCTCATCCTCTTGACGCTGTTGAAGCCGTGTAACGAAGTTACACTTGCATCCATTACAAGAACAAGTAGGCATAGGATCATAATCATTCAAATCATCCCACAGTTTCTTGAGTCGTCCATAATAAGTCATGATCGAATCCCCGTTTTGTTTGCAATTTGCAACCTCCATTTTCAATTGATGAACTTGCGTGCCATTACGAACAGAGAATCGCTGTTGGATATCTTCCCATAATTCCCTTGCCGTTTCCTTGTATGAGATCGTGGAACGCAAGCCTGGTTCGATGGTGTTAAAGATCCATGACACAATCATGGAGTTTACTGTCCACCAATCATCAATTTCATCTGAGTTCTGGTTCGGCTCCTTAATGGTGCCATCAATGAAACCTTGTTTCTTCTTTGCCCTCAACGAAATCCTCATGGCCTTAGCCCATTCTTCGTAGTTTGGTCCTTTGAATTGTGTCTGCGTAATTAAATTGCCTGGGTTGTCATTCGCGCTCAATAAGAACGACGGATTGTTCCTCGAACTTGAGGCTTTGATCTGCCATCGTCCTAGGGTTTATAGTTTAAGGGTTGGGAGGGCTAGGACCACCAAGCACGAGGAATTTGAATTGCTTCTCAACCTGGCTCTGATACCATGTTAAACAGAGAAGAAAAAGGGAAAAGTTTTCGTCGGCCTGCCTTTCATTCTCATCCGCTTGCCTTTCATTGCAATTTGCTATGTTATATAAATACAATGTACACCCCAAAATTCTGTAACTTTAGTCCTAATTTACCTAATTACCAAATATAGATATATACTAATATATACAAGACAGCCGAAACTTCAGCCACCAAATATTTACCCTAATAACAAGGAATGAACTCATTTGTATAAATACACTTTTGTGGATAAATATTATACATTGCAATCATAACTTTCAATGTTGGGTCAAGCATATATCTCTACAGGGGAGTGGGAAAACTACTTATTAGGGTCCATTGTATTTGCTTTTCCTTAAGTATGATGTTTGTAGACTAAAATTATAGAAATCATTACAAATTGTATTGTGGCAAGGTAGATAATTAAGAAATTTACAAAATTTAAATTCAACTCATTATTAAGAACACATTTTTCCCGATAAGACTTTAAAATTCTGAAAATTGAAAAAATGCAATGTTTTTATTTTTTAATATATTGGTAATGCCTTTTCATTTTAAATGAAGTGAAAAGCATAATATCTGAATATGTTAATTCAACAAAAATACATGTAATGGACTAAATTCAATAAAAAACACTTTAGTGGATGAATATTACAAATTGGAATCCTAAACTTCAACGTTGGGTCATGCATATATCTCTATAGGGGAGTGGGAAAACTTCTTATTAAGGTCTATTTTATTTGCTTTTTCTTAAGTAAGATGTTAACAGAATAAAATTATAGAAAACATTACAAATTGCATTGTGGAAAGGGAGATAATTACGAAATTTACAACATTTAAATTCAACTTATTATTAACAATACATTTATCCGTATAAGACTCTAAAATTCTGAAAATTTAAAAAATGCAATGTTTTGATTTTTTAATATATTGTTAATGCCCTTTCATTTTAAATGGAGTGAAAAGTATAATATTTGAATATGTTAATTCAACAAAAATGCTAGCAATGAACTCATTTGTATAAAATACGCTTTTGTGGATAAATATTATACATAGCAATGATAACTTTCAATGTTGGGTCTCTATAGGGGAGTGGGAAAACTTCTTATTAGGGTTGATTGTATTTGCTTTTCCTTAAGTAAGATGTTTGTAGACTAAAATTATAGAAATCATTACAAATTGCATTGTGGCAAGGTAGATAATTATGAAATTTACAAAATTTAAATTCAACTCATTATTAAAAACACATTATCTCGATAAGACTTTAAAATTCTGAAAATTGAAAAAATGCAATGTTTTTATTTTTTAATATATTGGTAATGCCTTTTCATTTTAAATGAAATGAAAAGCATAATATTCGAATATGTTAATTCAACAAAAATACAAGTAATGGACTCAATTCAATAAAAAACACTTTAACGGATGAATATTACAAATTGGAATCTTAAACTTCAATGTTGGGTCATGCATATATCTCTATAGGGGAGTGAGAAAACTTCTTCTTAGGGTCTATTGCTTTTGCTTTTTCTTAAGTAAGATGTTAGTAGAATAAAATTATAGAAAACATTACAAATTGCATTGTGGCAAGGGAGATAATTAAGAAATTTACATCATTTAAATTCAACTTATTATTAACAATACATTTATTCGTATAAGACTCTAAAATTTTGAAAATTGAAAAAATGCAATGTTTTGATTTTTTAATATATTGTTAATGCCCTTTCAATTTAAATGGAGAGAAAAGCATATTATTTGAATATGTTAACTCAACACAAATACAAGTAATGAACTCAATTGTATAAAATACTCTTTTATGGATAAATATTATAAATAGCAATCATAATTTTCAATGTTAGGTCAAGCATATATCTCTATAAGAGAGTGGGAAAACTTCCTATTAGGGTTCGTTGTATTTGCTTTTTCTTCAGTAAGAAGTTTGTAGACTAAAATTATAAAAATCATTACAAATTGCATTGTGGCAAGGGAGATATGTAAGAAATTTATAAAATTTAAATTCCACTCATTATTAACAACACATTTCTCCCTATAAGACTCTAAAATTCTAAAAATTGAAAAAAAATGCAAAGTTTTGATTTTTTAATATATTGTTAATGCCTTTTCATTTTAAATGGAGTGAAAAGAAGAATATTTGAATATGTTAATTCAACAAAAGTACAAGTAATGGATTCAATTGAATAAAAAACACATAGTGGATGAATATTACAAATTGGAATCCTAAACTTCAATGTTGGGTCATGCATATATCTCTATAGGGGAGTGGGAAAACTTCTTATTACGGTCCATTGTATTTTTTTTTCTTAAGTACGATGTTTACAGACTTAAATTACAGAAATCATTACAAATTGCATTGTCGCAAGGGAGATAATTATGAAATTAACAAAATTTAAATTCAACTCTTTATTAACAATACATTTATCCCGATAAGATTTTAAAATTCTGAAAATTGAAAAAATGCAATGTTTTTATTTTTTAATATATTGGTAATGCCTTTTCATTTTAAATGAAGTGAAAAGCATAATATTTGAATATGTTAATTCAACAAAAATACAAGTAATGGACTCAATTCAATAAAAAAACACTTTAGTGGACGAATATTACAAATTGGAATCCTAAACTTCAATCTTGGGTCATGCATATATCTCTATAGGGGAGTGGGATAACTTCTTATTAGGTTTTGTTTTATTTGTTTTTTCTTAAGTAAGATGCTAACAGAATAAAATTATAGAAAACATTACAAATTGCATTGTGGCAAGGGAGATAATTAAGAAATTTACAACGTTTAAATTCAACTTATTATTAACAATACATTTCTCCCTATAAGACTCTAAAATTCTAAAAATTGAAAAAATGCAATGTTTTGATTCTTTAATATATTGTTAATGCCCTTTTATTTTAAATGGAGTGAAAAGCATAATATTTGAATATATTAATTCAACAAAAGTACAAGTAATGAATTTAATTGAATAAAAAACACATTAGTGGATGAATATTACAAATTGGAATGCAAAACTTCAATATTGGGTCATGCATATATCTTTATAGGGGAGTGGGAAAACTTCTTATTACGGTCCATTGTATTTTTTTTTTCTTAAGTAAGATGTTTGCAGACTTAAATTATAGAAATCACTACAAATTGCATTGTGGCAAGGGAGATAATTATGAAATTTACAACATTTAAATTCAACTGACTATTAACAACACATTTATCCTTATAAGACTCTAAAATTTTGAAAATTGGAAAAATGCAATGTTTTGATTTTTAATGTATTGTTAATGCCCTTTCATTTTAAATGGAGTGAAAAGCATATTATTTGAATACGTTAATTCAACAAAAATACAAGTGATGGACTCAATTGAATAAAAAACACTTTAGTGGATGAATATTACAAATTGGAATCCTAAACTTCAATGTTAGGTCATGCATATATCTCTATAAGGGAGTGAGAAAACTTCTTATTGGGGTCCATTCCATGTGCCTTTTTTTTAAGTATGATGTTTGTAGGCTAAAATTATAGAAATCATTACAAATTGCATTGTGGCAAGGGAGATAATTAAGAAATTTACAAAATTTAAGTTCAACTCATTATTAACAGCACACTTATCCCTATAAGACTCTAAAATTCTAAAAATTGAAAAAATATAATGTTGTGATTTTTAGTGTATTGTTAATGCCCTTCCATTTTAAATGGAGTGAATAGCTTACTATTTGAATACGTTAATTCAACAAAAATACAAGTGATGGACTCAATTGAATAAAAAACACTTTAGTAGATGAATATTACAAATTGGAATCTTAAGCTTCAATGTTGGGTCATGCATATATCTCTATAAGGGAGTGGGAAAACTTCTTATTGGGGTCCATTGCATGTGCTTTTTCTTAAGTAAGATGTTTGTGGCAAGGGAGGTAATTAAGAAATTTACACAATTTAAATTCAACTCATTATTAACAACGTATTTATCCCTATAAGACTCTAAAATTCTAAAAATTGAAAAAATGCAATGTTTTGATTTTTTTAATATATTGTTAATACCCTTTCATTTTAAATGGAGTGAAAAGCATAATATTTGAATATGTTAATTCAACAAAAAAACAAGCAATGGACTTAATTCAATCAAAAACACTTTAGTGGATAAATATTACAAATTGGAATCCTAAACTTCAATGTTGGGTCATGCATATATCTCTATAGGGGTATAGGAAAAGTTTTTTTTAGGGTCCGTTGTATTTGGTTTTTCATAGGAAAGATGTTAGCAGAATAAAATTATAGAAATCATTACAAGTTGCATTGTGGCAAGGGGGATAATTAAGAAATTTACAACATTTAAATTCAACTTATTATTAACAACACATTTATCCGTATAAGACTCTAAAATTCAAAAATTGAAAAAATGCAATGTTTTGATTTTTTAATATATTGTTAATGCCCTTTCAATTTAAATGGAGAGAAAAGCATATTATTTGGATACATTAATTCAACAAAAATACAAGTGATGGACTCAATTAAATAAAAAACACTTTAGTGGATGAATATTACAAATTGGAATCCTAAACTTCAAAGTTGGGTCATGCATATATCTTTATAGGGGAGTGGGAAAACTTCTTATTAGGGTCCGTTGTATTTGTTTTTTCTTCAGTAAGAAGTTTGCAGACTAAAATTATAGAAATCATTACTAATTGCATTATGGCAAGGGAGATAATTAAGAAATTTACAACATTTCAATTCAACTAATTATTGACAACACATTTATTTTTATAAGACTCTAAAATTCTAAAAATTGAAAAAATGCAATGTGTTGATTTTTTCATATATTGTTAATGCCCTTTCATTTTAAATAGTGTGAACAACATATTATTTGAATATGTTAATTCACCAAAAATACAAGTAATGAACTCAATTGTATAAAATGCACTTTTATGGATAAATATTATAAATAGCAAATACAATTTTTAATGTTGGCTCAAACATATATCTCTAGAGGGGAGTGGGAAAACGTCTTATTACAGTCCATTGTATTTGCTTTTTCTTATGTAAGATGTTTGCAGAGTAAAATTATAGAAATCATTATGAATTGCATTATGGCAAGGGAGATAATTAAGAAATTTACAACATTTAAATTCAACTCATTATTAAAAACACATTTATCCCTATAAGACTCTAAAATTCTGAAAATTGAAAAAATGCAAAGTTTTGATTTTCTAATATATTATTAATACCCTTTCATTTTAAATGGAGTGAAAAACATAATATTTGAATATCTTAATTCAACAAAAATACAAGTAATGAACTCAATAGTATAAAATATACTTTTGTGTATAAATATTATAAATAGCAATCATAATTTTCAAAGTTAGGTCAAGCACATATCTCTATAGGGGATTGCAAAAACTTCTTATTAGGGTCTGTTGTATTTGCTTTTTCTTAAGTAGGTTGTTTGCAGACTAAAATTATAGAAATCCTTACAAATTGCATTGTGGCGAGGTAGATAATTAAGAAATTTACAAAATTTAAATTCAACTTATTATTAACAGCACATTTATCCCTATAAGACTCTAAAATTATGAAAATTGAAAACATGCAATGTTTTGGTTGTTTAATATATTGTAAATACCCTTTCATTTTAAATGGAGTGAAAAGAATAATATTTGAATATGTTAATTCAGCAAAAGTACAAGTAATGGACTCAATTAAAAAAAAAAACACATTAGTGGATGAATATTACAAATTGGAATCCTAAACTTCAATGTTGGGTTGTGCATATATCTCTATAGGGGAGTGGGAAAACATCTTATTATGGTCCCTTCTATTTTTTTTTTCTTAAATAAGATGTTTATAGGCTTAAATTATAGAAATCATTACAAATTACATTGTGGCAACGTAGATAATTATGAAATTAACAAAATTTATATTCAACTCATTATTAACAACACATTTATCCGTATAAGACTTTAAAATTCTGAAAATTGAAAAAATGCAATGTTTTGGTTGTTTAATAAATTGTAAATACCCTTTCACTTTAAATGGAGTGAAAAGCATAATATTTGAATATGTTAATTTAGCAAAAATACAAGTAATGAACTCAATAGTATAAAATATACTTTTGTGTATAAATATTATAAATAGCAATCATAATTTTCAAAGTTGGGTCAAGCATATATCTTTATAAGAAAGTGGGAAAACTTCTTATTAGGGTCCCGTTGTATTTGCTTTTTCTTAAGTAAGATGTTTGCAGACAAAAATTATAGAAATCCTTACAAATTGCATTGTGGCAAGGTAGATAATTAAGAAATTTACAAAATTTAAATTCAACTCATTATTAACACCACATTTATCCCTATAAGGCTCTAAAATTCTGAAAATTGAAAAAATGCAATGTTTTGGTTATTTAATAAATTGTAAATACCCTTTCATTTTAAATGGTGTGAAAAACAGAATATTTGAATATCTTAATTCAACAAAAAATACAAGTAATGGACTTAATTGAATAAAAAACACTTTAGTGGATGAGTATTACTAATTGGAATCCTAAAGTTCAATGTTGGATCATGCATATATCTCTATAGGGGAGTGGGAAAACTTCTGATTGGGGTCCATTGTATATGCTATGTTTGCAGACTAAAATTATAGAAATCATTACAAATTGCATTGTGGCAAGGGAGATAATTAAGAAATTTACAACATTTAAATTCAACTGACTATTAAAAACACATTTATCCTTACAAGACTCTAAAGACTAAAATTATAAAAATCATTACAAATTACGTTATGGCAACGGATATAATGAAGAAATTTACAAAATTTATATTCAACTCATTATTAACAACACATTTATCCCTGTAAGACTCTAAAATTCTAAAAATTAAAAAAATGCAATGTTTTGACTTTTTTAATATATTGCTAATGCCCTTTGATTTTAAATGGAGTGAAAAGCATATTATTTGAATTTGTTAATTCAACAAAAATACAAGTGATGGACTTAATTGAATAAAAAACACTTTAGCGGATGAATATTGCAAAGTGGAATCCTAAACTTCAATGTTGGGTCATGCATACATCTCTATAAGGGAGTGACAAAACTTTTTATTGGGGTCTATTGTATTTGCTTTTTATTAAGTAAGATGTTTGCAAACTAAAATTATAGAAATCATTACAAATTGCATTGTGGCAAGGGAGATAATTAAGAAATTTACATTTATATTCAACTCATTATTAACAACACATTTATCCTTGTAAGACTCTAAAATTCTAAAAATTGAAAAAATGCAATGTTTTGACTTTTTTAATATATTGCTAATGCCCTTTGATTTTAAATAGAGTGAAAAGCATATTATTTGAATTTGTTAATTCAACAAAAATACAAGTGATGGACTTAATTGAATAAAAAACACTTTAGCGGATGAATATTGCAAAGTGGAATCCTAAACTTCAATGTTAGGTCATGCATACATCTCTATAGGGGAGTGACAAAACCTTTTATTGGGGTCTATTGTATTTGCTTTTTATTGAGTAAGATGTTTGCAAACTAAAATTATAGAAATCATTACAAATTGCATTGTGGCAAGGGAGATAATTAAGAAATTTACATTTATATTCAACTCATTATTAACAACACATTTATCCCTGTAAGACTCTAAAATTCTAAAAATTGAAAAAATGCAATGTTTTGACTTTTTTAATATATTGCTAATGCCCTTTGATTTTAAATGGAGTGAAAAGCATATTATTTGAATTTGTTAATTCAACAAAAATACAAGTGATGGACTTAATTGAATAAAAAACACTTTAGCGGATGAATATTGCAAAGTGGAATCCTAAACTTCAATGTTGGGTCATGCATACATCTCTATAGGGGAGTGACAAAACTTTTTATTGGGGTCTATTGTATTTGCTTTTTATTAAGTAAGATGTTTGCAAACTAAAATTATAGAAATCATTACAAATTGCATTGTGGCAAGGGAGATAATTAAGAAATTTACATTTAAATTCAACTAATTAATGACAACACATTTATCCTTATAAGACTAAAATTCTGAAAATTGAAAAAATGCAATGTTTTGATTTTTTAATATATTGTTAGTGTCCTTTCATTTTAAATGGAGTGAAAAGCATATTATTTGTATATGTTAATTCAATAAAAATACAAGGAATGGGTCAAGCATATATATCTAGAGGGGAGTGGGGAAACTTCATATTTGGGTGCATTGTATTTGCCTTTTCTTAAGTAAGATGTTTGCAGACTAAAATTATAGAAATCATTCCAAATTGCATTGTGATAAGGGAGATAATTAAGAGATTTACAAAATTTAAATTTAACTCAATATTAACAACACATTTATCCCTATAAGACTCTAAAATTTTGAAAATTGAGAAAATGCAATGTTTTGATTTTTTAATATATTGTTAATGCCCTTTCATTTTGAATGGAGTGAAAAGCATATTATTTGAATATGTTAATTCAACAAAAATACAAGTAATGAACTCAATTGAATAAAATCCATTTTTGTGGATAAATATTATAAATAGCAATCATAATTTTGAATGTTGGGTGAAGCATATATCTCTAGGAGGGAGTGGGAAAACTTCTCATTTGGGTCCATTGTATTTGCGTTTTCTTAAGTACTATGTTTGCAAACTAAAATTATATAAATCATTCCAAATTGCATTGTGGCAAGGAAGATAATTAAGAGATTTACAAAATTTAAATTTAACTCAATATTTACAACACATTTATCCCTATAAGACTCTAAAATTCTGAAATTTGAGAAAATGCAATGTTTTGATTTTTTAATATATTGTTAATGCCCTTTCATTTTGAATGGAGTGAAAAGAATATTATTTGAATATGTTAATTCAACAAAAATACCAATAATGAGCTTAATTGTATAAAATCCACTTTTGTGGATAAATATTATAAATAGCAATCATAATTCTGAATGTTGGATCAACAATATATCTCTAGGGGGGAGTGGGAAAACTTCTCATTTGGGTCCATTGTATTTGCGTATTCTATGTTTGCAGACTAAAATTATAGAAATCATTATAAATTGCTTTGTGGCAAGCGAGATAGTTAAGAGATTTACCAAATTTAAATTTAACTCATTATAAACAACACATTTATCCTTATAAGACTCTAAAATTCTGAAAATTGAAAAAATGCAATGTTTTGATTTTTTAATATATTGTTAATGCTCTTTCATTTTGAATGGAGTGAAAAGTTTATTATTTGAATATTTTAATTCAACAGAAATTCAAGGAATGAACTCAATTGTATAAAATAAACTTTTGTGGATAAATATTATAAATAACAATCACAATTTTGAACGCTGGGTCAAGCATATATATCTAGAGGGGAGTGGGAAAACTTCTTATTTTGGTGTATTGCATTTGCCTTTTCTTAAGTAAGATGTTTGCGGGCTAAAATTATAGAAAACATTCCAAATTGCATTGTGGCAAGGGAGATAGTTAAGAGATTTACAAAATTTTAATTTAACTCATTATTAACAATACATTTATCCCTATAAGGCTCTAAAATTCTGAAAATTGAAAAAATGCAATGTTTTGATTTTTTTAATATATTGTTAATGCCCTTTCATTTTGAATGGAGTGAAAAGCATATTATTTGAATATGTTAATTCAACAAAAATTCAAGGAATGTACTCAATTGTATAAAATAAACATTTGTGGATAAATATTATAAATAGCAATCAAAATTTTGAATGTTGGGTCAAGCATATATCTCTATGAGGGAGTGGGAAAACTTCTCATTTGGGTCCATTATATTTGCGTTTTCTTAAGTACTATGTTAGCAAACTAAAATTATAGAAATCATTATAAATTGCATTATGGCAAGGGAGATAATTAGGAGATTTACAAAATTTAAATTTAACTCATTATTAACAACACATTTATCCCTGTAAGATTCTAAAATTTTGAAAATTGAAAAAAAGCAATGTTTTTATTTTTTAATATATTGTTAATGCTCTTTCATTTTGAATGGAGTGAAAAGCATATTATTTGTATATGTTAATTCAACAAAAATGCAAGTAATGAACTCAATTGTATAAAAGACACTTTTGTGGGTAAATATTATAAATAGCAATCACAATTTTCAATGTTGGGTCAGACTTATATCTCTTGAGGGGAGTGGGAAAACTTCTTATTATGGTCCATTGTATTTGCATTTTCTTAGGTACTATGTTTGCAGACTAAAATTGTAGAAATCATTATAAATTGCATTGTGGCAAGGGAGGTAATTAAGAGATTCACAAAATTGAAATTTAACTCATTATTAACAACACATTTATCACTATAGGACTTTAAAATTTTGAAAATTGAAAAAATGCAACATTTTGACTTTTTAATATATTGTTAATGCTCTTTCATTTTGAATGGAGTCAAGAGCATATTCTTTGAATATGTTAATTCAACGAAAATTCAAGTATTGAACTCAAATGTATAAAATCCACTTTGGTGGATAAATATTATAAATAGCATTTACAATTTTGAATGTTCCGTCAAGCATATATAACTAGAGGAGAGTGGGAAAACTTCTTATTTGGGCGCATTGTATTAGCATTTTGTTGAATAAGATGTTTGCTGACTAAAATTATAGAAATCATTCCAAATTGCATTGTGGCAAGGGAGATAATTAAGAGATTTACAAAATTTCACTTTAACTCATTATTAACAAAACATTTATCCCTCTAAAACTCTAAAATTCTAAAAATTGAGAAAATACAATGTTTTGATTTTTTCATATATTGTTAATGCCCTTTCATTTTGAATGGAGTGAAAATCATATTATTTGAATATGTTAATTCAACAAAAATTCAAGGAATGAACTCAATTGTATAAAATAAACTTTTGTGGATAAATATTATAAATAGCGATCACAATTTTAAATGCTTGGTCAAGCATATATATCTAGAGGGGAGTAGGAAAAGTTCTTATTTGGGTGCATTGCATTTGCCTTTTCTTAAGTAAGATGTTTGCAAGATAAAATTATAGAAATCATTCCAAATTGTATTGTGGCAAGGGAGATAGTTAAGAGATTTACAAAATTTAAATTTAACTCATTATTAACAATACATTTATCCTTATAAGACTCTAAAATTCTGAAAATTGAAAAAATGCAATGTTTTGATTTTTTTTAATATATTGTTAATGCCCTTGCATTTTCAATGGAGTGAAAAGCAAATTATTTGAATATGTTAATTCAACAAAAATTTAAGGAATGAACTCAATTGTATAAAATAAACTTTTGTGGATAGATATTATAAATAGCAATCACTATTTTGAATGTTAGGTCAAGCATATATATCCAGAGGGGAGTGGGAAAACTTCTTATTTGGGTGCATTGTATTTGCATTTTCTTAAATGAGATGTTTGTAGACTAAAATTATTGAAATCATTACAAATTGCATTGTGACAAGGGAGATAAGTAAGAGATTTACAAAATTGAAATAGAAAAAATGCAATGTTTTGATTTTTTAATATACTGTTAATGCCCCTTCAATTTGAATGGAGTGAAAAGCATATTATTTGAATATGTTAATTCAACAAAAATACAAGTAATGAACTCAATTGCATAGAATCCACTTTTGTGGATATATATTATTAATAGCAATCACAATTTTGAATATTGCGTCAAGCATATATATCTAGAGGGGAGTGGGAAAACTTCTTATTTGGGTCCATTGTATTTGCGTTTTCTTAAGTAAGATGTTTGCAAACTAAAATTATAGAAATCATTACAAATTGCATTGTGACAAGGGAGATAATTAAGAGATTTACAAAATATAGATGGAAAAAATGTAATGTTTTGATTTTTTAATATATTGTTAATGCCCCTTCGTCATGAATGGAGTGAAAAGCATATTATTTGAATATATTAATTCAACAAAAATACAAGTAATGATCTGAATTGCATAAAATCCACTTTTGTGGATAAATATTATAAATAGCAATCAAAATTTTGAATGTTGGGTCAAGCATATATATCTAGAGGGGAGTGGGAAAACTTCTTATTTGGGTCCATTGTATTTGCGTTATCTTAAGTAAGATGTTAGCAGACTAAAATTATACAAATCATTACAAATTGCATTGTGACAAGGGAGATAATTAAAAGATTTACAAAATTTAAATTGAAAAAATGCAATGTTTTGTCTTTTTCATATATTGTTAATGCCCCTTCATTTTGAATGGAGTGAAAAGAATATTATTTGAATATGTTAATTCAACAAAAATACAAATAATGAACTCAATTGCATAAAATTCACTTTTGTGGATAAATAGTATAAATACTAATCAGAATTTTGAATGTTGGGTCAAGCATATAAATCTAGATGGGAGTGGGAAAACTTCTTATTTGGGTCCATTGTATTTGCGTTTTCTTAAGTAAGATGTTTACAAACTAAAATTATAGAAACCATTACAAATTGCATTGTGACAAGGGTGATAATTAAGAGATTTACGAAATTTAAATTGAAAAAAATGCAATGTTTTGATTTTTTAATATATTATTAATGCCCTTTTGTTTTGAATGGATTGAAAAGCATATTATTCGAATGTCTTAATTTAACAAAAATACAAGTAATGAACTCAATTGCATAATATCCACTTTTGTGGATAAATATTATAAATAGCAATCACATTTTTGAATGTTATGTCAAGCACATATATCTAGAGGGGAGTGGGAAAACTTCTTATTTGGGTCCATTGTATTTGCGTTTTCTTAAGTAAGATGTTTGCAAACTAAAATTATACAAATCATTAGAAATTACATTGTGACAAGGGAGATAATTAAGAGATTTACGAAATTTAAATTGAAAAAATGCAATGTTTACATTTTTTATTATATTGTTAAGGCCCCTTCATTTTGAATGCAGTGAAAAGCATATTATTTGAATATGTTAATTCAACAAAAATACAAGTAATGAACTCAATTGCATAAAATCCACTTTTGCGGATAACTAATATAAATAGCAGTCACAATTTTGAATGTTGGGTGAAGCATATATATCTAGAGGGGAGTGGGAAAACTTCTTATTTGGGTCCATTGTATTTGCGTTATCATAAGTAAGATGTTTGCAGACTAAAATTATACAAATCATTACAAATTGCATTGTGTCAAGGGAGATAAGTAAGAGATTTACAAAATTTAAATTGAAAAAATGCAATGTTTACATTTTTTATTATATTGTTAAGGCCCCTTCATTTTGAATGCAGTGAAAAGCATATTATTTGAATATGTTAATTCAACAAAAATACAAGTAATAAACTCAATTGCATAAAATCCACTTTTGCGGATAAATAATATAAATAGCAGTCACAATTTTGAATGTTGGGTGAAGCATGTATATTTAGAGGGGAGTGGGGAAAACTTCTTATTTGGGTCCATTGTATTTGTGTTATCATAAGTAAGATGTTAGCAGACTAAAATTATACAAATCATTACAAATTGCATTGTGTCAAGGGGAGATAATGAAGAGATTTACAAAATTTAAATTCAAAAAATGCAATGTTTTGTTTTTTAATATATGTTAATGCCCCTTCATTTTAAATGGAGTGAAAAAATATTATTGAGTATGGTAATTCAACAAAAATACAAGTAATAACTCAATTCATAAAATCCACTTGTATGGATAAATATATAAATAATAATCACAATTTTAAATGTTGGGTCAAGCATATACATCTAGATGGGAGTGGGAAAACCTTCTTATTGGGTCCATTGTATTTGCGTTTTCTTAAGTAAGATGTTTGCAAACTAAAATTATACAACCATTACAAATTGCATTTTGACAAGGAGACAATTAAGAGATTACGAAATTTAAATTGAAAAAAATGTAATGTTTTGATTTTTAATATATTGTTAAATGCCCCTTTGTTTTGAATGGATTGAAAAGCGTATTATTTGAATATGTTAATTCAACAAAAATACAAGTAATGAACTCAATTGCATAATATCCACTTTTGTGGATAAATACTATAAATAGCAATCACAATTTTGACCCTTGGGTCAAAGCATATATATCTAGAGGGATGGGCAAATTGCTATTTAGGTCCATTGTATTTGCGTTATCTTAAGTAAATGTTTGCAAATAAAAATTGTATAAATCATTACCAATTGCATTGTGACAAGGGAGATAATTAAGAGATGGACAAATTTAATTGAAAAATGCAATGTTTTGAGTTTGCTAATATTATTGTTAATGCCCCTTTTATTTTGCAAGCAGTGGAAAAGCATAGTTATTTGAATATGTAATTCAACAAAATACAAGTAATGAACTCAATGCATAAAATCCACTTTTGTGGATAAATATTATAAATAGCAATCACGATTTTGAATGTATGTCAAGCACATAACTAGAGGGGAGTGTGAAACTTCTATTTAGTCCATTCTATTATGTTTCTTCAGTAAGATGTTTGCAAACTAAAATTATAGAAATCATTACAATTGCATTGTAACAAGGGAGATAATTAAGAGATTTACGAAATTTAAATTGAAAAATGCAATGTTTAGATTTTTATTATATTGTTAAAGCCCCTTCTTTTAATTCAGTGAAAAGCATATTATTTGAATATGTTAATTCAACAAAAAATATAAGTAATGAACTCAATTGCATAAAATCCACTTTTGCAGAAAATAATATAAATAGCAATCACAATTCGAATGTTGTGTCAAGCATATATATCTAGAGGGGAGTGGGAAAATTTCTTATTTGGGTCCATTGTAATTGTGTTGTTAAGTAAGATGTTGCAGAATAAAATTATAGAAATTTTACCAATTGCATTGTGACAAGGGAGATAATTAAGAGATTTACAAATTTAATTGAAAAAATGCAATGTTTTTTTTTTAATATATGTTAATGCCCCTTCATTTTAATGGAGTGAAAAAGAATATTATTTGAATATGTTAATTCAACAAAAATAGAAGTAACGAACTTATTGTATAAAATCTACTTGTATGGATAAATATAATAAAGAACAATCACAATTTTGAATGTTAGGTCAAGCATATATATCTAGAGGGGAGGGAAAACTTCTTATTTGGGTCCATTGTATTTGGTTTTCTTGAGTAAGATGTTTGCAGACTAAAATTATACAAATCATTACAAATTGCATTGTGACAAAGGAGATAATTAAGAGATTTACAAAATTAAATTGAAAAAATGCAATGTTTTTTTTTTAATATATTGTTAATGCCCCTTCATTTTGAATGGAGTGAAAAGAATATTATTTGAATATGTTAATTCAACCAAAATACAATAACAAACTCTATGTATAAAATCTACTTGTATGGAAAATATTTAAAATAACAATCACAATTTTGAATGTTAGGTCAAGCATA
>JAIRCJ010000414.1:0-46254 GCA_020883675.1 Bruguiera gymnorhiza | reverse complement strand
ACCCTTGGAACTAGGAATGCATTTAATTTAATTCAATGAGGAGTCTTTGTTCACACTAGCATTTCTTACAAGTATTTTGGTATAATTATTAAATAATGTGACTATCTCTTCATTTCTTCCTAAGAAGGCTCACCTTGGTCCCAATAACTCATTCACACTTAATGATCTTGAAAATAGCTTACATGCCCACAAAAGGCACAATTCATGTCAACAAACACATTTACACTCCCTTGGAACTAGGAATGCATTGAATTTAATTCAACAAGGAGTCTTTGTTGAAAACTAACATTTCTTACCAGTATTTTTGGTATAATTATAAATAATGTGACTGTATCATCATTTCCTTCTGAGAAGGCTCCACCTTTTGTTGCGATAATTCATTCACACTTAATGAACTTCAAAATACCTTGTGTGCCCACAATAGGCACAATATTCCTGGGAACAAACACATCTACACTCCCTTAGATCTAGGAATTCATTGAATTTAAATCAACAAGGAGTCTTTGTTGAGGACTAGCATTTCTTACAAGTATTTTCGATAAATTACTGAATAATGTGACCATCTCTTCATTTCTTCGTAAGAAGGCTCCACTTATTATTGCAATAACTCATTCATGGCAACAAACACATTTATACTCCCTTGAACTAGGAATGCGTTGAATTTCAATCAGCAATGAGTCTTTGATGAAGACTAGCTTTTCCTACAGGCATTTTTGGTAT
The DNA here is from genome assembly GCA_020883675.1 of Bruguiera gymnorhiza. Classification (NCBI taxonomy): domain Eukaryota; kingdom Viridiplantae; phylum Streptophyta; class Magnoliopsida; order Malpighiales; family Rhizophoraceae; genus Bruguiera; species Bruguiera gymnorhiza. The sequence continues at coordinate 45,534 of JAIRCJ010000414.1, read as the reverse complement.
AATTACTAAATAATGAGATCATCTCTTCATTTCTTCCTAAGAAGGCTTGAACTTTTGTTGTAATAACTCATTCACACTTAATGATCTCAGAAATAGCTTGTGTGCCAAGAATAGGCACAATATTCAATGCAATAAATGCATCTACACTCCTTTGGATCTAGGAATGCGTTGAATTTAATTCATCACAAAGTTTTGTTGAAGATTAGCATTTTTTACAAGTATTTTCGGTATAATTACTAAATATTTCACCATCTCGTCCTTTCTTCCTAATAAGGCTTCACCTTTTGTTGCAATAACTCATTCACACTTAATGATCTTGAAAATAGCTTTGTGCCAACAACAGGCACAATATTCATGGCATCAAATGCATTTATACTCCCTTGGAACTAGGAATGCATTGAATTTCATTCAATTACATGTCTTTTGATGACTAGCTTTTCTTACAAGCATTTTGCTACAGTTAATAAACAATGAGACCGTCTCTTCATTTCTTCCTAAGAAGGCTCCACCTTTTGTTGCAATAAGTCATTCACACTTAATGAACTTCAAAATAGCTTGTGTGCCCAGAACAGGCACAATATACATGGCAACAAACACATCTACACTTCCTTGGATCTAGGAATCCATTGAATTTAATTCAACAAGGAGTCTTTGTTGAGGACTAGCATTTCTTACAAGTATATTTGGTATAATTACTAAATAATGTGACCGTCTCTTGATTTCTTCCTAAGAAGGCTCCACCTTTTGTTGCAATAACTCATTCACACTTAATGATATTGAAAATAGCTTGTGTACCCACAACAGGCACAATATTCATGCAACAAACACATCTACAGTCCGTTGGATCTAGGAAAGCATTAAGTTTAATTCAACAAGGAGTCTTTGTTGAAGACTAACATTTCTTACAAGTATTTTTGGTATAATTACTAAATAATGTGATTGTCTTTTCATTTCTTTGCAAGAAGGCTCCACTTTTGTTGCTATAAGTCATTCACAGTTAATGATCTTAAAATAGCTTGAGTGCTGACATCAAGCACAATATTCATGGCAACAAACACATCTACACTCCAGGAACAAAGAATGAGTTGAATTTCATTCGATAAGGAGTCTTCATTGAAGACTAGCATTTCTTACAAGTATTTTGGGTATAATTACTGAAATAATGTGGCTGTCTCTTCATTTCTTCCAAAGAAGGCTCTGACTTTTTCTTGCAATAACTCATTCACACTTAATGATCTTGAAAATAGCTTTTGTGCCCACAACAGGCACAATATTCATGGCAACAAACACATTTATACTCCCTTAGAACTAGCAATGCATTGAATTTCATTCAACATGAGTCTTTGATGATGACTAGCTTTTCTTGCAAGCATTTTCGGCACAATTGCTAAATAATGACCATCTATTCATTTCTTCCTAACAAAGCTCCACCTTTTGTTGCAATAACTCATTCACACTTAATGAACTCAAAAATTGCTTGTGCACCAATGACAGGCACAATATTCATGGCAACAAACACATGTACACTCCCTTGGATCTAGGAATGCGTCAAATTTAATTCAACAAGGAGTCTTTGTTGAAGACTAGCATTTCTGACAAGTATTTTGGCATAATTATTGAATAATTTCACCGTCTCTTCCTTCCTTTCTAAGAAGGCTCCACCTTTGTTGCAATAACTCATTCACACTTAATAATCTCAAAAATAGCTTGAGTGCCCACAACAGGCACAATATTCATGGCAACAAATACATCTACACTTCCTTAGAACTAGGAATGCGTTGAATTTCCTTCAACATAGAGTCTTTGTTGAAAACTAGCATTTCTTACAAATGTTTTTGGTATAATTACTAAATAATGTGACCGTCTCTTCATTTTTTTCCTAAGAAGGCTCAGCCATTTGTTGCAATAACTCACTCACACCTAATGATCTTAAAAATAGCTTTTGTGCCAATAATAAGCACAATATTCATGGCAACAAACACATATAACTCCCATGGAACTAAGAATGCATTGAATTTCATTCAACGAGGAGCTTTTGTTAAAGACTAGCATTTCTTACAAGTATTTTCGGTATAATTATTGAATAATGTGACCGTGTCTTCATTTTATCCTAAGAAGGCTCCATCTTTTGTTGCAATAACTCATCCACACTTGATAATCTTGAAAATAGCTTGTGCGCCGACAACAGGCACAACATTCATGCCAATAAACACATCTACACACTCTTGGATCTAGGAATGCATTCAATTTAATTCAACAAGGAGTCTTTGTTGAAAACTAACATTTCTTACAAGTATTTTCGGTATAATTACAGAATAATGTGACCCTCTCATCATTTCCTCCTAAGAAGGCCCACCTTTTGTTGCAATAAGTCATTCACACTTCATGATCTTAAAAATAGCTTGTGTGCCGACAACAGACACAATATTCATGGCAACAAACACATATACAATCCCATGGAACTACGAATGCATTGAATTTCATTCAACATGGAGTCTTTGTTGAAGACTAGCTTTTCTTACAAGTATTTTCGGTATAATTACTAAATAATGGGATTGTCTCTTAATTTCATCCTAAGAAGGCTCTACCTTTTGTTGTAATAACTCGTTCACACTTGATGATCTTCAAAATAGCTTGTGTGCCCACAACGAGCACAACATTTATTGTGCCCACACAAACACATCTACACTCCCTTGGATCTAGGAATGCGTTGAATTTGATTAAAAAATGTTCTTTATTGAAGACTAGCATTTCTTGCAAAATATTTTCGGTATAATTACTGTATAATGTGACTGTCTCTTCATTTCATGGCAAAATCACATTTATAGTCCATTGGATCTAGGAATGCGTTGAATTTAATTCAACAACAAGTCTTTGTTGAAAACTAACATTTGTTACAAGGATTTTTGCTATAATTACAGAATAATGTGATCGTCTCATAATTTCCTCCTAAGAAGGCTCCACCTTTTATTGCAATAAGTCATTCACACCTAATGATCTGAAAATAGCTTATGTGCCGACAATAGGCACAATATTCTTGGCAACAAACACATCTACACTCCTTTGAACTAGGAATGCATTGAATTTCATTCAACAAGGAGTTTTTGTTAAGGCCCAGAATTTCTTACAAGTATTTTCAGTATAATTAATGAATAATGTGACTGTCTCTTCATTTCTTCCTAAGAAAGCTCCACTTTTGTTGCAATAACTGATTCACACTTAATGATCTCAAAAATAGCTTGTGTGCCCATAAAAGGCACAATATTGATGGCAACAAACACATCTATACTCCCATGGATCTAGGAATGCGTTGAATTTAATACAACAAGGAGTCTTTGTTGAAAACTAATATTTCTTACAAGTATTTTCGGTATAATTACAGAATAATGTGACCGTCTCAACATTTCCTGCGAAGAAGGCTCCACTGTTTGTTGAAAACCTCATTCACACTTAATGATCTTGAAAATAGCTAGTATGCTGACAATAGGCACAATATTCATGGCAATAAACAAATCTACACTCCCTTAGAACTAGAATGCATTGAATTTTATTTAACAACGAGTGTTTGTTGAAGACTAGCATTTCTTAGCAGATTTTAAGTATAATTACTGAATAATGTGACCCTCTCTTCATTTCTTCCTAAGAAGGCTCCACCTTTTGTTGCAATAATCATTCACACTTAATGATCTTGAAAATAGCTTGCGTGCCACAACAGGCACAATAGTCATGGCAATAAACACATCTACACTCCCTTGGATCTAGGAATGCGTTGAATTTAAATCAACAAGCAGTCTCTTTTGAAGACTAGCATTTCTTAGAGTATTTTTGGGATAATTACAAAATATGTGACGCGTCTCACCATTTCCTCCTAAGTAGGTCCACCTTTTCTTGCAATGAGTCATTTAACACTTAATGATCTGAAAATAGCTTGTATGCGTCAATAGGCACAATATTCATGGCATTAAACACATTTATACTCCCTTGGAATTAGGAATAGCATTGAATTTCATTCAAATTATGAGTCTTTGATGATGACTAACTTTTACTTAACAAGCATTTTCCCGCTACAGGCTACTAAACAATCAGACCGCCTTCATTTCTTCCTAAGTAGGCTCAACTTTTGTTTGCAATAACTCATTCACACTAATGATCTCGAAAATAGCATTTGTGCCAACAACAAGCACAATATTCATGGCAACAAACAATATACACTCACTTGCATCACGAATGCGTTGAATTGAAATCAACAGGAGTCTCTTTTGAAGACTAGCATTTCTTACAAGTATTTTTGGTATAATTACTCAATAATTTGGACTGTCTCTTCATTTTTTCCTAAGAAGAATCCTCCTTTTGTTGCCAATAAGTCATTCATACTTAATGATCTTGAAAATAGCTTGTGTGCCCACAATAGGCATAATATTCAGGCAACAAACACATCTACACTCCCTTGGAACTAGGAATATGTTGAATTTCTTTCAAGAAGGAGTCTTTGTTGAAGACTAGCATTGCTTACAAGTATTTTTTGATATAATTGCTAAATATATGATCGTCTCATCATTTGTTCCTATGAAGGCTCCACCTTTTCTGCAATAACTCATTCACACTTAATGAACTTCAAAATAGCTTGTGTCCCCCAAACAGGCACAATATTCATGGCAACAAACACATCTACACTCCCTTGGAACTTTGGAAAGCATTGAATTTCATTCAACAAGGAGTGTTTGTTGAAGACTAGCATTTCTTACAAATTATTTTAGGTATAATTATTAATAATGTGACTGTCTCTTCATTTCTTCCTAAGAAGGCTTCACCTTTTCCTGCAATAAGTTATTCACACTTAATGATCTTGAAAATATCTTGCGTGCACTGACAGGCACAATATTCATGGCAACAAACACATCTACACTCCTTGGATCTAGGAATGCATTGAATTTAATTCAAAAGGAGTCTTTATTGAAGACCAGTGTTTCTTACAAGCATTTTCAGTATAATTACTGTATAATGTGACCGTCTCTTCATTTCTTCCTAAAAAGGCTCGACTTTTGTTGCAATAACTCATTCACACTTAATGATCTCGAAAGTAGGTTGTGTGCCAACAATAGGCACAAAATTAATGGCAACAAACACATCTACACTCCTTGGATCTAGGAATACATTGAATTTAAATCAACAAGCAGTCTCTTTTGAGACTAGCATTTCTTAGAAGTATTTTCGGTATAATTATAGAATATGTGACCGTCTCACCATTTCCTCCTAAGTAGACTCCACCTTTCTTGCAATGAGTCAATTCACACTTAATGTTTTTGAAAATAGCTTGTGTGCCGACAAGAAGGCATAATATTCATGGCATCAAACACATTTATACTCCCTTGGAACTAGAATGCGTTGAATTTCATTCAATTATGAGTTCCTTACAAGCATTTTCACTATAGTTACTAAACAATGAGGCCGTCCCTTCATTTCTTCCTAAGTAGCTCGACCTTTTGTTGGCAATAACTCATTCACACTTAAATGATCAAAAATAGCATATGTGCCAACAATAGGCACAATATTCATGGCAACAAACACATATACACTCACTTGCATCACAGAATACGTTGAATTGAAATCAACGAGGAGTCTCTTTTGAAGACTAGCATTCTTACAAGTATTTTCGGTATAATTACTCAATAATTTGACTATCTCTTCATTTCTTCCTAAGAAGAATCCTCCATTTGTTGCAATAAGTTATTCGTACTTAATGATCTTGAAAATAGCTTGTATGCCCATAACAGGCACAATATTCATGGGAACAAACACATTTACACTCCTTGGAACTAGGAATACGTTGTATTTCTTCAAGAAGGAGTCTTTGCTGAAGACTTGCATTTCTTATAAGTTTGGTGTAGGCACAAAATTAATAACATGATCATTTTGTCCCCACATTTTCTTTCTCTAATCTCTTACCACCCTCTACTCTCTTCTCTTTCCACACATTTTTTGTGTAATCTCTTCACACCTTTGCTCTATATTCACTTTACTCTCTTTTCTCTCCTCACATTACTCTTTTGCTATAGTTCTCTCTTAACTCTCTCCCAATAATTTCCTCCATTAACACTCTCCCCACATTTCTCTCTTTATACATTGTTGACACATACTTTCCCCATTTCTTTATATTTTTTTCTCCCTCTTATAACCCTTCTTTAACAACCCAGTTACTTGTCATTGCAACTCTTTTGCCTCCTCCGGATTACAATGAATGGAGGGCTTTGAAGTATCCATTGAGAATTCACAAAGGGCTAAAAAGATGAAAGTACTACTAAATAGCCTAATTGAAAATATTCAAGCCAACTAAGTAACAAATGGCTTGAATTCAAACTTGAAAAAGGACTAAGGCTTCATTAATAAGATTAGAGTGTTTAATAGGTTAGAGTTAAATAATAAAGCTTTTCATCATGAAGCATAGCTTGAATTCAACTATTAGCTTAATAGGTTAGACCGTTAGTTCATTTCTTGCTGACAAGGTTTCTCCTTTCATCGCAATAGCTCATTCCCATGATATGTTCATGAAATTAACTTCTATAGCACACTAAATGAAATTAATTCGATCAAACATGCTAATCATTGGTCTTGATTAGCTTTTTTTTTTTAGATATTAAGAAATTTAATTCCTGAATAATGAGATCATCTCTTCATTTCTTGCTAACAAGGCTCTTCCTTTCATTGCAATGACTCCTTTGCTAACATTATATTCATTATGAAAAACACATCTTTACAACTTTAATCCATTGAATTTCATGAAGTAAAGGAGACACTGATCTTGATTAACTTTGTTGCTTCTTATTTTATTGCATGAACTTATTTACACAAAATGATAGTGAAATTAACTTTTGTGTCACCAAACATTATATACAACAAACATGTTCTTATTGGTTTGAATGGTTCACTTCCTAAAGGATAAGTCTATCACTTCTTTTATTGCTGGTTTGAATGGTTCACTCTAAAGAACTATCATGTTTAACTCTTCCTCATCTTGATGCTTTTAAAATAGTTGAAATTGATTTATTAGATAAAGGTTATGGAGAAATCTTTCAGCAAAGGATTAATTCAAAAGAACTACTTGTTTGTTTCAAAAATCTTAGCTAGAGTTAATTACTCCACTATTAAAAAAGAAATCTTAGCTATTGTGCTATGTATTTAAAAATTTGAAAGTGATCTGTTAAATCAGAAATTCCTTTTAAGAATTGATTGTAAGGCAACATAGGATATCCTTATTAAAGATGTTAAAAACCTCACCTCCAAACAAATCTTTGCAAGATGGTAAGGAATACATATTGTGTTTGACTTTGATATTGAGTTTATTAAAGGAAATTGCAATTCTTTACCAAATTTCCTAATTCGTAAATTTTTGCAGGGAACTAAAAAATGTGTAAAAGGCCTTAATTCTTAGCAAAGTTGATTGATTTACCCGCTAAAGGTACAGTTGCATGAGAAAAAGAAGTTGATAAACTTCATGATGACATGTATGAGCGAGCTTTGGATAAATCCATCAAGTCCAAAGAAGGAAAAGGATTACAACCACACACAATTTCAAATTGAGTAACTAGTAGTAGAATGAACATTCCTATTATATACAAACTCTATATATGGCAAAAAATCTTCCCACCTATTCAAATTCATTTGAATAATAGCCTGTAACAAAATAGAAAGAATCGCACACTAAGATGTATAGAACATGTATAAAAACACACTAATGAAAATAAGATAATAAAGGTAGAAAAGAATGCTTACAAAAATAAAGTTTTCATTAAACACCAAACATCATTACAAGTTTTTGTTACAAAGGGAGGAGGAGGAGGAGGACAAATATTACAAAAGAGGGAGAGAGAAGCAAATTTGACTCCTCATTCCAATTCTGCAGCATTTTCAACATAAAATGCTAGGTAACTCCAAGGACTATTACTTTTGCTAATAAGTCATTTCTTTAAGAGATCATCTATTTCCTTTTTATAGATCTCTAAATGCCTTTGCCCCATAGCTATGGGCCAAGTCTTAGTTGGAATTTGACTTTCACTAAAAGTCACTTCATATGGTAATTCTACCATATGTCTTTTCCTATTCCAAAAGGTTGTAGGAATCTCGACATAGACTATTGTTTTTAATATTCTTTGTATTTTTGTATCTTAACTTAAAAATAGGATATCCTCATTCTAACATGAAGGACTGCTTGTATTATTAGTAGATTTTATGTGAAATGGGCTCAGTGGTTATTGAACCTATAGAATGAGGTACTAGTACAGGCTACGACCATAAAGAATGGGCATATGCCAAATTTAAGATAAAGAAAATTCTTTATCCTAAAAATTGGCAAGGACTTTTATTTGCTACCAAGGATCTTAAAGAATGGTTGAAGGTTAAATTCTATAATTATTTTGACTATATTGAAGCATGGAAAAGAGCCTTGTTATATGAAAACAAGTAAAAGAAATTTAGTTGGTTCATTCAAATTCACTTTCTGAATAATCCAAAGAAATTTCCTAACTAGCTTAAAACTTCATTTTTCAAGAGGGATACATCCCATTACTTTACTAAACAAGATAAGAACTGTTTATGAATAGTTTTGTTTAAAGACCTCTTACTGTTATTTGCCTCTTTTTATCATGTCTCATGGATTATCAAATGGGATTATACCATTATGACTAAGTAAGTTAGTATGCTAGACATGGATGTAAAACATGTCCCATGGATAGCCAGACAAATTAATATTTGTTGGTGGGAAAAGTTTAATTTCTTTGAAGCTAGTGCCTACATAACCAAGGGGATAATAAGCCTAAATGGTCTAAAGGCTCTACTGGGACCCTAGGTATCTAGTAATCCAAAAAAATTATTCAAAACCTGATAGAGTATATCAAAAGAAAAATTACTAGATATAATGGCATCATTGCTTCTGACAGGACTCACTTGGCACACTAAATCCATTAAATTTCATCAAATAAAAAGGTCATTTGTGATAAGCACATCATTACAACTTTAGCACTTTAAATCAATTGAATTCCATCAAACAAAGGAGTCATCAATCTTGATTACCTTTTTCTTCTTTTGAGTTCAAAGGATAAGCCCATGCATCAATATAATCAAAATAATTATAGGTTTGAAACCATAGAAAGAGGGTTTAAAATTGGATCTAGTTATAGCTTCAAAGATTGGGCCTACACCAAAATTAGGAAAAAGAAAATTCTTTATCTAGAAGATTGGCGAGGGGATCTCTTTGGCTATAAAGAGTTGAAAAAATGGTAGAAGGTTAAAACCTATAATTATTTTAATTATATCAATGCATGGGAAAAGGCATTATTATATGAAAATAAGTAAATGAAATTTAGTTGATTCATTCAAATACATCTTCTGAATGACCCAAAAAGATTTCCAAATTGGTTTAAAACCTAGTTTTTCTAATGGGGTTTACATCATTTAACCATACTCCATAAAGTTAGGATTGTTTATTAACAGTTTTTTGAAGCAAATGAAGAGGTTAAAGACCCATTGTTAATGTTTGCAGCATAGTATCATGTTCCATGAATTATTAAATGGGACTACACCATTATGGTTAAATAGGTTGATGTCCTAGATGTTGACATTAGACGTGTTTCATAGCTGGCAAGGCAAATTAATATCTAATGGTGGGAAAATTTACACTAATTTATACAATTACTAACCATTTTATATCAAACGTTTGATATAAACACAAGATCATTTCATAATCAATTTGTTTCGATGAGTCCATTCAGCAAGGCAACAAGCCTTTTTACAAAGAAATGAAGTTAGAGTCTTATCTTTTAAGAAATGAACCATTCAAACAGTGTGAGAAAAGTTAATCAAGAACAATGGCTTTTATGTTTGATGGACTTCAATGGATTCAATCTACAAAAGTCTATTTACGTGCTTGTCAATGACTTCTATGTTTGATGAATCTAATGTGGCTTTGTCTTGTGTTGCAAGGAATTGATATTTGAAAATATGGTACTAAAGTGCAATTTATTGAAAATTGGTAACCCATCATATGGCCAACCACTACATACCTAGCATATCAAGGTTACTAGCCTCTCCCCTTTCCAATGTGAATCCCAAAAGATGTGACTTAGAGACCCAACACACACTAGGAATTGAACAAGAACTCAAGAAAGTTAAATCAGATTTCAATCATATAAGACTTAGATCTAATGTTTAAAGGAACATGAATCTAAGGTATAAAGAAAGAGATGGACACCACACTGTAGAAAAGAATGGACTTTGGGAGTCATAAGTTGGATTGAACACCATAAAAAGAATTAGTGGTTGATAAGCTCTGTAGTTCTTAAAATAACCAAAAGAGAAAATTCTCACTTTTATTTTACCTAATGATTTGCTCCTTTAAACAATGAAATCAATCCTATTTATAGGCTAAATTAAGAACTCTAGAGATCAAGACAAACTTCTTAAGGAGGATGACAATAGGTCTACTCCTATTTTTTAGGGATTATTGTATAAACACTTACAATCACTTCACACACAAGCCCATTCAACATCCTTATAGAATTAATAAAGCCTAGGCCTACATTAAGGTATGCTTTGCCATCCTTCAAGCTTGAATTGGCTTCTTTGGTGTAAACTTCTTCAATCAACTTACTAAGTGCTCCTTTCATCCTTTTAGCTCTTAAACATATCATTGGCCCTTCTTGAATACTCAGTGGATTCTTAGAAGCCCTCTATGTATTAGCTTTTTTGTGGATCTCATCATTCTCCCTCTCCTCAAAAGGATTTGTCCTCCAACCATCACCTGCATTAAAATAGCTCCAATGCCAATATAGTGGTTTTGTTAACCACTTTACAGTTAATGCACATCCTTTTAGTCCCACCTTTCTTAGGTATAAGCAATACTAGAACTACACACAAACTGCCATAAGCTCCTTAACTTGCCTTTCAAACTCCTTTGTCTAACAATCTCTTCCTTCAAGAATCACATGCAAGAAAAGCTAATCAAAATCAATAGCTCATTTTTTGATTAAAGATTGTTAGAGTACTAAGGGTGTATGAACGTTGTTGTCACCAAGAAAACACTATTTGGTGTAGTCATAAAAGTTTATTTCACGTGCATGAGTCCTTGCAATGAAAGATGAAACTAGTTAGTTAAATGAAGTGACAACCTTATTCTACAAATTTGAACTATTTAATACCAATAAAAAAAAGCTAGTTAAGATCAATGACTCCTTTATTTGATGGAATTCCATGGATTCAAAGTACAAAAAGGGTAAGGATGTACTTGTTGCAATGAATATAATGTTTGGTATAAACACATAAATTAATTTCATGATCATTTTTTTGTGAATGAGCCCTTCAAACAAAAATAGAAACCTTGTTTCCCATGCTTCGATATAATCAAAGTAATAGTAAGTTTTAACCTTCCACCATTCTTTTAATTCACGGTAACCAAAGAGATTAACCTACCAGTCTTTTGGATAAAGAATTTTCTTTAACTTAAATTTGTCATAGGCCCAATCTCTAAAGCCACAACTAGATCCTCTTTGTATAGGTTCAATAGCCACTGAACCTATTTTATGAAGTATCTGCTAATAATACAGACAATCCTTTATATTAGTTTAAGGATACACATCATCTTTAAGATAAACAAGTGCAACCTCATTAGGTTTAAGCTAAGCATAATTATTTTCCATATCATATAAAAAGTCTATATGCTTAGGAATTAAAGGATATATGATGGATTTATCCAAAGTTTGCTCATATGTGTCATCATGAAGTTTATCAACTTCTTTTTCTCATGCAATTGTACCTTTAACTAGTGAATTAACTAACTTTGTTGGGGATTAAGGCCCTTATATTAAAGGCCTTTACTAATTAATCCTTTGCTTAAGGATTCCTCCATAACCTTTATCTGATGCATTAGATTCAACTATTTTAAAATTATTAGGATAAGGAAGAGTTTAACTTAGTAGTTCTTTGGTTCTTAATTTTATTTTTCTCAATTACCTTAGTATGCTCATCTATCCATTCAAGAGGATTTTTCTTTATTCTTTCAAATAAAGGCTCAATATCATAAGCTAATTCCTTATAAAATTATGAAATATAATTTAAACATCCTAAAAGCCTTTGCAATTGTTGCTTTTCTCTAATTTCATCAAGAAATTTAGAGAAAACTCGATTGCTTGGTTAATAGGAATAATAGTACCAGTTTCAATGATGTGACCAAGGAATCTAACCCTGGTTTGGAATAACTTCAACCTTTAACCAATATGGCTTATTTGGCTTTTTTAATAACCTTTAAAAATAGGTTAAATGCTTAAAAAGTTGTTTTATTATGTTAGAGAATACTAACACATAATCAATATAAACAATAGAAAATGCTACATAAGTACTAAATATTTCATTCATAATTTTTTGAAATTCAAAGGGTGCATTTTTTAACCCAAAAGGCATTACATTCCATTCATAATGCCCAAATGGTACTATAAATGTTGTTTTATATTTATCTTTCTCGTGAATCTGGATCTTCCAATAACCAGATTTCATGACAAATTTTGAAAATACTTAGACTTCATAAAGTCTATTAAGCAAATCTTTCTTATTAATTATAGGATTTCAAATTTTGAAAATAATTGGGTTTCATAAAACCTATTAAGCAAATCATTCTTATTAGGTATAGGAGACATAATCCATCTTAAGACCTTCTTTAAAGTCTTGTAATTAATAACTAATCTTTGAACCGCTCATTCCACTTCAACAGCATTTTCAACATAAAATGCTAGGCAACTCTAAGGATTATTACTTTTTCTAATAAACCCTTTTTTTAAAGAGATAATTTGTTATGGGTTCGGCCTTGTAGGAATTTAATTTTTAGGGAGTTAAGAAAATGATTAGTAACTTCATGATCTATTTCTGCATTATATGATGATGTTTGCTACTATTGCAAAAACTAAAGGAGGTAATTCTGACCCTAAAATAGTAAGATTTATAGTAAATGGATTTACTAAATAGTTTAATGGTTAGTGGGATTTTTATTTAACCAATGAAACTAAAGCTCAAATATTTAATGCAATTAAAATAAAACAAGGTGTGCAAACTTCTAATAGTGTTAATGCACTAATTTATGTAATTACTAATCTTTTTATTGGTTCAATCACCTTATTGGTAGACAAGACATATGAACAACTCATCAATTTGAGATATTCGAATTTGTCCCAATTTAGGTGGTACAAAGATGTCTTCTTCTCTAAAGTTTTATTAGAGAAGATAACCAAAGTATTTTTTAGAAAGAAAAGTTTTTGTCTAAATTACCTACCCAGTTTTCTAAAACATTAAAAAGAGTAAAAAAAAAAAAGTTAAAATCTTATTGTAGTGGAGTTATTGATTACTCTAATTACACATATATAGAATTAGCTACTGAAGTGGTAGGTAAAGGAGTTAAACTCTATAATAAAATAAAACTACATAGGCAATTGCAAAATTAAAAAACTCTAGGCAAAAGAGCCTTAAGAGATTTTTGTGAACAAATGGGTTATCCACCTATGAGACATCTACAAAATTTAAGAAAAGGTGTTATAAACCCATACCTCAAAAGAAATTTTTTTATGAAAAAGGAAAATCAAAAGAAAAGAAAAGGCCTATTTTGCCAAAAAAGAAAAAGAAAATGATTGTTTGTTATAAATGCAAAAAGATAGGGCATTATTCTAATAAACATAAAATGAAACAAAAAATTCAAGAATTATATGTAGATGAAAACATTAAGAGGTCATTAATGCATATCTTCTTATCAAAAGATGAATATGAGGAATCAGAGTTAGAAGTAGACTTTCTTGAGGAAAAGACCACCGCTGAAGAAGAATCTGATAATAGTTGTGATGGTTAATGCAACTATTATGAAGTTTTATGTAAAAGTAATGGCTTATTAGTCTTTACAAAAGAAGATAATCTAATATTGGATCTTATTAATAAGATTATAGATCCAAAAGAAAAAGAGAATAGTTAGAAAAATATTTTCATGTATCTCGAAATGAGACTAGGGTTAAAGAACCAAAAGAAGTTTACAATTTAAAAACTATTATTTAAAGAGTTAGATATAACCATTTTAGTTCAAAAACTAGAAAAGCAGCAATGGAATCTTCTATTGGAGCTTAAAGTTGAAATTAATCAGCTAAAAATTGAGATAAAAGGATTAAAAGAAAAAGTATCAATATTAGAATCTGTGATACAAAAGGACGAAGATCCTTCTGATACTCCAAGTACATCATTAAAACAAGAATTAAGCACCCTTCAATACATTTACCTAATTGATAAGGTTATTACCCATAAATGGCATACTTAGATTACTATAGAAGTCAATAAAGAATATATCTTTTTTACAATAGCCTTAATAGATTTAGGCATTAATATGAATTGTATTAAAGAAGAAATAGTTTCTTCAAAATACTTTTCAAAAACTATAGAAGTGTTAAACATTACAGACAAAAGCAAGCTTATTATTAAATATAAACTATCTTAAGCTGCTATATACAATAAAGAAATTTGTATTGAAATTCCCTTCATACTGGTTAAAAACCTATCACAAGATATTATTTTGGGAAACCCTTTCTTGTATCCTATTAGGGGGATTAGTCATAAAGGGATTTCCTCAAAAATATATGAAAAACTTATTAGTTTTAAATTTATATCTACTCCTCAATATGGAGAAATAGATTTACTTCAAAAAACAATAAGAAAAAGAGAGATTTACTCAATCTCTTCAAAATGAAATAAAAAAAATCAATTACAAGAAAAAATTAATAATCTTGTTATTCATATTAAAATACAAGAAATACAAAAAAGGTTAGAAATATTAGCTTGTGTAGAGATTCCTATTGCTTTTTGGAATAGGGTCAAACATGTGGTAGAATTACCATATGAAGTGAGATTTGTTAAAAAAAAAAAAGATAATCTCTTAAAAAAAGAGATTATTAGAAAAAATAACAACCCTTAGAGTTACCCAATATTTTATGTTGAAAATGCTGCATAAGTGGAACGAGGGGTTCCAAGATTAGTTATTAATTACAAACCATTAAATAAGACCTTAAAATGGATTTGGTATCCTAGACTTTATGAAGCCCAAGTATTTTGAAAAAGATAATACTAAACAACATTAATATGATTTGCAAATCCAGATTCACAAAAAAGATAATATAAAACAACATTTACAGTATTATTTGGGTATTATGAATGGAATGTAATGCCTTTATCATTAAAAAATGCACCCTTTGAATTTCCAAATATTATGAATGAAATATTTAATACTTATACAACATTTACTATTCTTTATATTTATGATGTGTTAATATTTTCTAACACAATAAAACAACATTTTAAGAATTTAAACCTATTTTTAAAGGTTATTAAAAAAGCTAGATTAGTTGTACTGGCTAAAAAGATGAAGTGATTTCAAACTAGGGTTAGATTCCTTGGTCGCTTCATTGAAAATGATACTATTATTGCTATTGACCAAGCAATTGAGTTTGCCTCCAAATTTCCTAATGAAATTAGCGAAAATCAATAATTGCAAAGGTTTTTAGGATGTTTAAATTATATTTCAAAATTTTATAAGGATTGAGCTTATGATGCTAAGCCTTTATTTGAAAGATTAAAGAAAAATCCTCTAGAATGGACAAATTATCATACTAAGGTAGTTAAGAAAATATAATTTAAAATGAAAGAATTGCCATGTTTAACTCTTCCTCATCCTAATGCTTTTAAAATACTTGAAACTGATGCATCCGATAAAAGTTATGGAGGAATCCTTAAGCAAAGGATTAATTCAAAAGAACAGTTTGTTCATTTCACTTCAGGAGTCTGGAAGGTAGCTAGAGTTAATTGCTTTACTATTAAAAAAGAAATCTTGGTTATTGTGCTATGTATTCAAAAATTTGAAAGTGATACGTTAAATCAGAAATTCCATTTAAGAATTGATTGTAAGGCAGCAAAGGATGTCCTTACTAAAGATGTTAAAAACCTTGCCTCCAAACAAACCTTTGCAAGATGACAAGGAATACATTTTGTGTTTGACTTTGATATTGAGCTTATTAAAGGAAATTATAATTCTTCACTAGATTTCCTAACTTGTGAATTTTTGCAAAGAACTAAAAAATAAGTAAAAGGCCTTTAATACAAAGGCCTTAGTCTCTAGCAAATTGGTTAATTCACTAGTTAAAGGTGCAATTGCATGAGAAAAAGAAGTTGATAAACTTCGTGATGATGCATATGAGCGAGTTTTGGATAAATCCATCACATATCCTTTAATTTCTAAGCATATAGACTGTTTATATACTATTAAAAATAATTATGATCAGCTCAAACCTAATGAGGTTGCACAGTTTTATCTTTAAGATGATATATATCGTCAAACTAATGTAAATGATTGTCTATATTATTAGCAAATAATTCATGAAATAGGCTCAATGGCTATTGAACTTATAGAAATAGGATCTACAAGTAGATCTAGTTATAGCTTTAGAGATTGGGCCTATGCCAAATTTAAGTTAAAGAAAAGTTTTTATCCAGAAGACTAACAGGTAGATCTCTTTGGTTACTATGAATTAAAAGAATGGTGGAAGGTTAAAACTTAGAATTACTTTGATTGTATTAAAGCATGGGAAGAGGCCTTATTATATGAAAACATATAGAGAAAATTTAGTTGGTTCATTCAAAAACATCTTTTGAATTAATTTAAAACCTATTTTTTTAAGTGGGACTTACATCATTTGACTTTACCCGATAAAGTAAGAATTGTTTATGAACAGTTTTACATGGCAAACAAAGAGGTTAAAGACACCTTATTAATGTTTACAGCTTGGTATCATGTTCTATGGAT
The DNA here is from genome assembly GCA_020883675.1 of Bruguiera gymnorhiza. Taxonomy (NCBI): domain Eukaryota; kingdom Viridiplantae; phylum Streptophyta; class Magnoliopsida; order Malpighiales; family Rhizophoraceae; genus Bruguiera; species Bruguiera gymnorhiza. The sequence goes on along the minus strand of JAIRCJ010000414.1, from coordinate 28,670 downwards.
TATTAAATGGGACTAAACCATTATGGCTAAACAAACTAATATCTTAGATGTGGACATTAAACATGTTCCATGGTTAGTAAGACTAATTAATATCCAATGGTGGAAAAAATTTGACTCTTTTGACGATGGAGTCTATACAGGAAAAGGAATTATTTGTATAATGGACCTAAGGCTCCACTATCAAAGCTAACTCCCACTAGTCCCAAGGAGATATTAAGGACTTTAATGGAGTTTGTATCAAGAGAGAGGTTATTAGAAATGATGACTAATTTGCTTCAACCAAATGAAAACACTCAAGTTGATTAAGTAGAAAGTAGTCCAAAGAACCTCAATGATGATATTATACAAGATTTTTAGGACCCATGTGAGTTGTGAAGAGAAGAAGGATAAACCACTTTCTGTGGATAAGATGAAATGGGCCAGCTTTAATAAAGCTACTTTAGCACAAGTAGAGGATAATGGAAAATAATGAAGCATTCCTCTTAAAGACGTAGATTCCTCCTATGATGGTTATCACCTTTTTCCATGTATAAATAAATAAACCTCTCGTAGGCTAAGGGAGGCAGAGTCCAATTTGCTTCTCTCTCTCTCTCTCTCTCTCTTTCTCTCTCTCTCTCTCTCTCTCTCTTTCTCTCTCTCTCTCTCTCTTTTGTAATATCTCTCCTTCTACTCCTCCTTCCTTTGTAAAAAAAACTTGTAACGATGTTTGGTATTCAATAAAAGTTTTATTTTTGTAAGTATTCTCTTCTTACCTTTATTATCTTCTTTTCATCAATGTGTTTCTATATGTGTTCTATACATCTTTATATGCAATCCTTATCTGTAAGCATGGTATCAAAGCTTTAAACTTAAAGGAATTTGATCTATATGTGTTCTATGACTCATTGTTAAAGCCCTAAGTCGCGTTGCCTTTGTTCCTATATTAGCTATGTTTAAGTGTGTAGGGTTGTGGGTTAAGACATTGACAGTGATATAATGAGACATGGTTAGGTTAAGGCTCAATAATATGAGTTAGAGCCAAAAAGATGAAAGAAGCACTAAATGGGTTGATTGAGGACATTCAGGCCAACCAAACTACAAATGGTGCGAATTCAAGCTTGAAAGAGAGTCAAGGCCATATTAATATGATTAGAGTACTTAATGGGCCAGGACTAAGTAATAGCATTCACTCCTAAATATGAGTTAATCCTAAATAAATGATTGTATAAATGAGGAGAACCTTAGAGATGACGGGTGAAAGGCTTCAAAGGATGTAAGAGATCTGTTGTAGATTGCAGAAGGCCTAATAACATGAGCTAGAGCCAAAAAGATGAAAGAAGCACTAAATGGGCTGATTAAGGACATTTAGGCCAACCAAGCTTCAAATGGTGTGAATTCAAGCTTGAAAGAGAGTCCAAGCCTTATTAATATGATTAGAGTACTAATTAGGAGTTTATTGTCTATGTAAGAATTTATCCCTAGATATGAATTCTTTCTAAATAAGGATTTTTCCTAAGTAGGAATTTGTGCCTCTTTAGGATTGCTATATTAGCTTATAAATAGGCACCTCCTTGTATGCTCTAGATCATTAGACAATTTTGAGTGAAATAGAAAGTAAGGGTTTTCTCCTTTGGTTCTTTCAAGAACTAATGAACTTATCAAGAGGTATTTCATCTTGTGGCATTCAATCTGACTTATCACTCCCAATTCCTTTATTTTATGGAGTGTAGCATCCATATCCTTTTTAAATACCTAGGTTCATGATCCTTTGAATGTTGGGCTTAAGGTTTGTGTTATTAAAGTTTGATTTAGCTTTCCTAGTTATTATGTGATTCCTTGTGTGCGTTGGGTCCTTAAGCCACATCTTTTTGAGGTTTTTTGCATCAGTTGGTATCAAAGTCCAACTCTAAATCAGGTTGAATCAACTCATTCTTCAAATTTCTACCTTGTGATTTATTTATTTCTGTTTAGTTTGTCTATTAAATGCTTTACCATTCAAATGCACTAATCTGTTTGTTTGCAATCCTTCTCTTTTGCTTGTTTGTTTGAGATAACAACTATCAAAAATATGCCAATTTCAATCCCAATTGTTGTGTCTAAGTATTCTACTATTGTTTTGTGTTAAGCAAAAGAAAAGAAATAATAAGAAAAAAGTAATGAATAAAAAAAGAAAAAAGAAAAGAAAAGGAACAAAAGAAAGAAGGCATTAAATTTAAGTTATCGATAAAAGTTAACAACTTGGTTATATTGGTTACAACAATAATATAGTTTCCTTGCTCAACTCCAATTCTATCATTCATTTTCTTGTTATGTCAACCAAGTTAGTCCTATAGGTTTAACCCTTTATTCTGATTTTTGTGAGTTTAGTTCATGAAATTCGTTTGCGCTGTCATCCTTTTTCGTTTTTTTTTTTGACTCCTTGTTCTCCAATTTGTTCAATTCTACACCATTTATCTTATTCTGCTCAAAATCAATCCTCTTGATTTAGTTTGCTTAGTTCTTTATAGAGCTAAAAGGGGAAATCCAAGTGGTAAAAGGCAAGAGTGAAAGTTCATATAAAGAAAAAGTCATAAAGAGTGTAAACACAAGGGAGTATGACACCTTCTTTTGAGTGAAACACGTAAGGGAGTGTTCTGTGAGGTACCATAATTATTTTGTGTTGAAGTAATACTATGATGTCTAAAGACAAAGGTGCAGCTTAGGAGGGAGCTAGTGATGTGTCCTTTATGATCAAAGCTATGCAACAACAATTTGAGCACATGAATACTAGATTTGATGATATAAGGGAGAGGATGAAGGAGCAAGCTAATACAATAGTAGAGTTACAAAGGAGGCATGGGGAATATGAGGCTCCTAAAGCAAGAAGGGAATTGAGACATGCCTATGACCATGAAGATGATGTAGAAGATGATGAATTTGACAATCAAACTATTGTGGTTAGAATTGCTAACAATAGAAGGGATTAGAAAGAATTTGGGAGGCAAGGCACTTATGACCATGATTTGGGCAGTATTAAAATGAAATTTCCTCCATTCCAAGGTAAGAATGATCCTAATGTGTACCTAGAATGGGAAAAGAAGGTTGAATTGGTTTTTGACTACCACAACTATTCCAAGGAGAAAAAGGTAAAAGCTTGTTGCTATTGAATTTACTGATTATGCTATTATTTGGTGGGATCAACTTGTTTTGACTAGGAGAAGGAATCATGAGCAGCCTATTGATACATGGGAGGAGATGAAGGCTATCATAAGGAGGAGGTTTGTCCTTAATCACTATTATAGAGAGTTGTACCAAAGACTTCAAGGGCTCACTCAAGGCACTAAAAGTGTGGGGGACTACCAAAAGGAGATGGAGATTGCCATGATTAGGGTGAATGTAGAAGAAGATAGAGAGGCAACCATGGCTCGATTTCTGCAAGGGCTAAATAGAGACATAGCCAATGTGGTTGAATTGTAACATTATGTGGAATTAGAAGACATGGTGCATATGGCAATGAAAGTTGAAAGGCAACTTAAACGAAAGGGTTCCACATGATTTGAGGTATCTTGGAAGCCAAATTAGAGTAAAAAGGATGAGAAGACCGATTACAAGTCTAAAGTCGAGCTCTCCAAGCACAAGAATGTGGGTTCTAGTAAGGAGGTAGGTAATTCTGACCCCGAACCAAGGAGAAATAGAGATGTTAAATGTTTTAAGTGTTTGGGCAGAGGTCATATTGCATCTCAATGTCCAAATAAGCGTGTAATGATCTTGAGAGGTAACGGTGATGTTGAAACTACAAGTGAATCAGATCATGATTTTATGCCATCATCAAAGGGTGAAAGTGATGGAGAGGAGTATCCAGTTAATGGAGTAGCTCTTGTCACAAGGCGAGCATTGAATGTGCAAGTAAAGGAAGAAAATGAGGTGCAACGAGATAACATCTTTTAGACGAGGTGTCTCATCAAAGATAAGGTATGTAGTATGATTATTGATGGTGGGAGTTCCACTAATATTGGTAGCACAACCACAGTTGAGAATTTGAATTTACCTATTATGAAGCATCCTAGGCCACATAAGTTTCAATGGTTGAATGAGAATGGAAGTCAAGGTAAATAAGCAAATGCTCATGTCATTTTCTATTGGAAGGTATCGTGATGAAGTTTTATGTGATGCTGTACCTATGCAGGTGGGCCATATTCTATTAGGAAGGTCATGGCAGTTTGACAAGTGAGTCATGCATAATGGCTTCAAGAATTGATATTCTTTTGTAATGAATGAAAAACCCATCACTCTTGTACCATTATCACCTCAACAAGCTTATGAGGATTAGTCAAGGATTAAAAATGAGAGTGACTAGAAATGAGAGATTGACAAAAGAGAAAATAGTGGAGAAAATGTGAGGACACGAGAGAGAGAGAGAGAAGAAAATAGAAAGTTTCTATGCAAAAAAATGTGATGTCAAAAGAAAATTTTATGCCAAATAACCTATGATCATACTCTTGTACAAAGAGGGTTATTTTAACACTAACAAGTTTGAACCGTCTTGGCCTAGTGTTGTTGTTGCTTTATTGCGGGAATTTGAAGATGTATTCCCTGATGATGTCCTAAGTGGATTGCCACTTAAGAGAGGAATTGAGCATCAAATTGATTTCATCCTTGGTGCATCCATCCCTAACCGGCCAGCATATAGGAGTAATCTTGAGGAGACAAAGGAGCTTTAAGGGCAGGTTAAGGAGCTTATTTCAAAAGGATATGTGAGGGAAAGCATGAGTTCTTATGCTGTTCCTGTCCTACTTGTACCCAAAAAAGATGGGACTTGGAGGATGTGTGTTGATTGTTGAGTGATCAACAAAATCACTATAAAGTATCATCACCCCATACCTAGGTTAGATGACATGTTGGATGAATTGCATGGTTTATGTGTCTTTTCTAAGATTGATTTGAAAAGTGGATATCACCAAATTAGGATGAGAGAGGGAAATGAGTGGAAAACAACTTTCAAAACTAAGTATGGTTTGTATGAATGGCTTGTCATGCCATTTGGTCTCACTAATGCACCAAGCACTTTTATACAACTAATGAATCATGTTTTGCTTCCATTCATTGGTAAATTTGTGGTTGTGTACTTTGATGATATTTTGGTCTATAGCAAAAGCCTATAATAACATCTCGATCATTTACGTTCTATTTTAATTGTTTTGCTTTATGAGAAATTGTATGCTAACTTCAAGAAATGTTCCTTTTGCACTAATCAAATTACATTTCTTGGCTATATTGTGAGTACTAAAGGTATTGAGGTTGACGAGGAAAAAGTTAGGGCTATCCAAGATTGGCCTGGTCCTAAGTCAATTAGTGATGTGCGTAGTTTTCATGGTCTAGCTAGTTTCTATAGATGCTTTGTTAGGGACTTTAGCACCATTGTTGCACTACTTATTGAGCTTATCAAAAAGAACATGACTTTTAGGTGGGGTAGTGACCAAGATAAGGCTTTTAATTGCATTAAGGAAAAATTAAGTTTTGTACCCTTACTTGTTTTACCTGACTTTGCAAAAGCTTTCGAGATTGAGTGTGATGCTTTAGGTATTGGCATTGGAGCTATTTTAATGCAGGAAAGGCGCCTAATGTATGCATTGGTACAGGTTTTGGAGACATGGCAACATTACTTTTGGCCTAAGGAGTTGGTCATCCATAGTGACCATGAATCCTTGAAGCACTTAAAGGGACAAGGAAAGTTGAACAAAAGACATGCCAAGTGGATTGAATTCATTGAGACCTTTCCCTACATCATCAAATATAAACAAGGTAAGGAAAATGTGGTAGCTGATGCATTATCTCACAGGTATTCCCTTATCTCTACACTTACTGCAAACTTATTAGGATTTGAATATATTAAAGATTTATATGTGAATGATCCTAACTTTGCTAATGTGTATGGAGCATGTGAGAAGTCAGCCTTGGAGAAGTTTTATAGGCATGAGGGTTTCTAATTTAGGGAAAATTGTTTATGCATATCTATGAGTTCTTTAAGGGAGTTGGTTGTAAGAGAAGCTCATAAGGGTGGTCTATGGGTCATTTTGGAGTTAGGAAAACCCTAGATGTCCTAAGTGAACATTTCTTTTGGCCATGCATGAAAAGAGATGTTGATAGGATACGTGAGAAATACATAACATGCAAACAGGCTAAATCTAGAGTTTTACCCCATGGCTTGTATACCCCCTTACCCATACCTAGCCATCCTTGGGTTGATTTATCTATAGACTTTGTACTAGGGTTGCCGTGATCAAAAAGGGGTAGGGATTCTGTATTTGTTATCGTTGATAGATTTCCGAAGATGGCACACTTCGTTCCATGTCATAAAATTGATGATGTAAGCAATATGACTGATTTATTCTTTAGAAAAGTAGTATGTTTGCATGGCTTGCCACGGAGCATTGTTTCAAACTAGGATACAATGTTCTTAAGCTACGTCTAAAAGATTTTGTGGGGTAAGTTAGGTACTAAGCTATTGTTTTCAACTACTTGTCATCCATAAATTGATGGGCAGACTAAGGTGGTTAATCAAACATTTTCTACTCTTTTACATGCTATTATTCGAATGAATTTGAAAGCATGGGATGATTGTTTACCGTATGTTGAGTTTGCATATAATAGGAGTGTTCATTCTGCTACTAGTTACTCTCCATTTGAAATTGTTTATGGTTTTAATCTACTTACTCTTTTGGATTTGATACCTATACTTATCGATGAGTATGCTAGCTTAGATGGTGAATGCAAGGTTGACATGGTGAAAAATTTCATGAGAAGGTGCGACAACATATTGAAAAATGAACTGAGCAATATGCATCCCATGTTAACAAGGGATGAAAAAAGGTGGTGTTTGAACCTAGTGATTAAGTTTAGGTGCATATGCATAAGGAATGGTTCCCAACTCAGAGGCGTTCAAAGCTATAACCTAGAGGAGATGGTCCATTTCAAGTTGTAGCATGAATTAATGACAATGCTTATAAGTTGGACCTTCCTAGTGAGTATAATGTGAGTGCAACATTTAATGTTTCTAATCTTTCCCTTTTTGATGTAGGTGATGATACAAGGACAAATCCTTTTAAGGAGAGGGGCAATGATGAAAACCTTAAAGATGATGGGTGGAAGATCTCAAAGGATGTAAAAGGTCCATTGCACATTCCAAAAGGCCCAATAACATGAGCTAGAGCCAAAAAGATGAAAGAAGCACTAAATGGGCTGATTAAGGACATTCAAGCCAACCAAGCTTCAAATGGTGCGAATTCAAGCTTGAAAAAGAGTCCATGCCTTATTAACATGATTGGAGTACCTAATGGGTCAAGACTAAGTAATAGCATTCACTCCTAATTAGGAGTTTATTGTCTGTGTAAGAATTTGTCCCTATATAGGAATTCCTCCTAAATAAGGATTTTTCTTAAGTAGGAATTTATGCCTCCGTAGGATTGCTATCTTAGCGCCTCTTGTAAGCTCTAAAAGATCAGACAATTTGAGAGAAATAGAAAGCAAGGGTTTTTCTCCCTCGGTTCTTTAAGAACTAAAGAACTTATCAAGAGGTACTTCTTATTGTGGCATTCAAATTGACTTATCACTCCCAATTCCTTTCTTTTCTAGAGTGTGGCATCCATATCCTTCTTAAATACCCTAGGTTTGTGTTCCTTTGAATGTTGGATCTTGGGTTTGTGTTATTCAAGTCTAATTTAGCTTTCTTAGCTATTCTTTGATTCTTTGTGTGCATTGGGTCCCTAAGCCACGTCTTTTTAGGGTTTTCCACATCACAAGGCCTTATTAATATGATTGGAGTACTTAATAAGCTAAGACTAAGTAATAGCATTCATTCCTAAATATGAGTTTATCCTAAATAAATGATTGTTATAAAAATTGAAAGTTTATGTGTAAGAATTTGTCCTAGATAGGAGCTCCTCTGAAATAAGGAATTGTCCTAAATAGGAATTTATGTCTCTTTAGGATTGCTATCTTAGCCTATAAATAGGCACCTCCTTGTAAGCTTTAGAGCATCAAACAACTTTAAGAGAAATAAAAAGTAAGGGTTTTCTCCTTCAATTCTTTTGAGAACTAAAGAACTTATCAAAAAGTACCTCTTCTCCTGGCATGCAACTCAATTTATCACTCCCAATTCCCTTCTTTTCTGGAGTGTGGCATGCATATGCTTCTTAAATACCTTAGGTTCATGTTCTTTCGAATGTTAGGTTTGGGGTTTGTGTTATTAAAGTCTAATTTAGCTTCCTTTGATATTCTTTGATTTCTTGTGTGCATTGGGTCCCTAATCCATGTTTTTATGGGGTTTTTCCTATCATTCTACAATACTACTACCATCATATTGTATGTAATTGTACTTAGACTATTCCTTTAATAAAAGGTTGACTGGAGTAGATTTGGGATAATATAGTTTTGTAGGGACTTTATTAAAAGTCATCTTATTAACTCTTATACTTTTTTTCTTATAAAAAGTTGATGAATCCTTTTGACCTGAATTCTGTTCTGATAAGAATATTTCCTGAATTTTGTCCACATAATCCTTAACCTCTAATTCTTTTTCTGTAATTTGTTCCTCTTTTCCTAATGCAAGAGCATACCTTTAATCCAAGGTTTTTCAATCATTTGATTATTTCATTGACTAATTCTATTTTTTCAAGATTTTTACCTGACTTATTGTAATGTATTTCTTCTATTGATATGAGTTTAAATAAAACTTTTTTTCTATTTCTGGTTTAACTAGAGGTCTTGGAGCTCTTTGAGCTATATCTTCAATTTTATCTTTGACTCTATTAAGCTGGTTGATGTAGCCAAAGGCTTGATGATTAAGTCAAAAATTAAGAAAAAAAAAAGGATTGGGAGAGTGACTTGTAGAAATTTTAGTTTTATATGTCGTTAGGGAAATGGTTGTACCTCTTAATCAATAGGTTGGAATGGAGTGATTCCTATTGTAAATGAACAAGGACTTGTAGATCTACAACTTTTGTGTTTTGAGTTTCTGCAGATAAGTGCTCTAGATTTATTGATTTGGGGGAAGAAGTGAATGGAACATATTTGGTCAGAATGTGAGACAAGAAGGGACTTGGATGGTTGCCCTTCTAGGGTTCCAATGAAGTTGGTGGGGCATCAATTCTTCTAGATTGATAGCTACAACTCTTCAAGGATGTAGACTTTGAAAAGCTCTGACTCTTTAAGGACAGAGTGAAAACTTTTCTGGGTTTCCATAGGTATGAACTCTTCAAGGTTCAAAAGAATGCCTAAGGCAATTTCATTCATCCAATCAAGTCTAGGAACTAGGAGCTAATAAAGAAAGATTATCACAATAGAATATTTTCAATGTACGAGAAATGACAAAGTCAATGATGAGAATCTTGTCAGTTAGGGACTTGTCGAAAGGACTGATGAGCTTGAATGCTAGCTGATCCTCTTGGCTGAGCAAATATTATGGAACTTATTGATGAGGGCATGTTGGTGAAAGATGCGGTGATGCAGGATGCATCATTCCCCCTCTCTTTAGAAGAATTCGTCCCTGAATTCAAATCATCATTATCAAAAGAATCACCCACATAAGTTGTTAAATGATGCACATTGAATACATCATGTATCTTCATATGAGAAGGCAGCTTCAGTCGATATGCATTAGGATTGATGCACTCAAGAACTTCAAGTGGTCCAAGCTTTCAATCACTAAGCTTGTTGTAGCTTCCAATGGGATAATGCTCCGATGGTAAATAAGTTTAGACAAAATCTTTAAGTTCAAAGATAATTTCATATCGCCATTTGTCGACATCCCTTTTATAAGAATTAGCCTTCCTCTCCAAACTTCAATGCACTTTTTCATGGACTATCCTCATTTGAGAGACAATATCATCACCTTATTGATGGATTTTTCAGCAAAAGGAATTGGTGCAAAATCAACTGCAGTCTTTGGTTGATGCCTATATATAATTACAAAAGGACTATATCAAGTAGTACAGTTTACTGAACAATTATAAGCAAATTCCCCAAGTGGCAATTGTGTCTCCTAAGAGCAAGGGTTACCATCAATCAAAGTCATCAATATATTGCCCAAGGTCCTATTGATAACTTCAGTTTGTCCATCCATTTATAGGTGAAAGGTAGTACTATATTGCAACTTAGTACTAATTTTCTTCCATAGTTGTTGCTAAAAGTGACTAAGGAACTTTGTGCCATGTTCAAAAGTAATAATCTTAGGCATGCCATGCAATTAATAGACTTATTTAAAGAATAAGTCAACAATTCATGAGGCATCCGTAACTTTATGATAAGGAATGAAATATGCCAAGAGGGAGTGTAACACGTAAGGGAGTGTTCTATGAGCTATCCTAATTATTTTGTGTAGAAGTAATACTATGACTTCCAAAGACAAAGGTGCAGCTCAGAAGGGAGCTAGTGATGTGTCCTTCATGCTAAAAACTATGCAACAACAATTTGAGCACGTGAATACCAAATTTGATGATATGAGGGAGAGGATGGATGAGCAAGCTAATACAATAGCAAAGTTGCAAAGGAGGTATGAGGAATATGAGGCTGTTAAAGCAAGAAGGCAATTAAGACATGCCTATGACCATAAAAACGGTGTAGAAGTTGATGAATTTAACAATTGAACTACTGTGGTTAGAACTACTAACAATAAAAGGGATCAAAGAGATTTTGGGAGGCAATGCACCAATGACCATGATTTGGACAGTATTAAAATGATCATTCCTCCATTCCAAGGTAAGAATGATCTCGACGTGTACCTAGAATGGGAGAAGAAGGTTGAATTGGTTTTTGATTGCCACAACTATTATGAGGAGAAAGAGGTAAAACTTGCTACCATTAAATTTACTGATTATACTATTATTTGGTGGGATCAACTTGTTTTGACTAGGAGAAGGAATCATGAGTGGCCCATTGATACATGGGAAGAGATGAAGGTTATCATGAAAAGGACGTTTGTTCCTAATCACTATTATAGGGAGTTGTACCAAAGGCTATAAGGCCTCACTTAGGGCACCAAAAGTGTGGGTGATTACCACAAAGAGATGGAGATTGCTATGATTAGGGCAAATGTAGAAGAAGATAAAGAGGCAACTATGGCTTGATTTATGCAAAGGGCTAAATAGAGACATAGTAAACGTGGTTGAATTGCTACACTACGTGGAATTAAAAAACATGGTGCATATGGCAATGAAAGTTGAAAGGCAATGTAAATGAAAGGGTTCCACATGGTTTGCACAGAATTCGGGTTCTACCTCATCTTGGAAGCCAAATTGGAGTAAAAGGGATGAGAAGGCTGATTACAAGTCCAAAGTTGAGCTATCTAAGTGCAAGAAATTGGGTTCTAGGAAAAAGGCAAGTAATTTTGAACCCTAACCAAGTAGAAATAGAGATGCTAAATGTTTTAAGTGTTTAGGCAGGGGTCACATTACATCTTAATGTCCAAATAAGCATGCAATGATCTTAAAAGGTAACAGTGATGTTGAAATTGCAAGTGAATCAGATGAAGATTCTGTGCCATTATTAGAGGGTGAAAGTGATGAAGAGGAGTATCTGATTAATAGAGTAGCTCTCATCAAAAGGCAAGCATTGAATGTGCAAGTGAAGGAAGAAAATGAGCTGCAAAGAGATAACATCTTTCAAATGAGGTGTCTCATCAAAGATAAGGTATGTAGTATGATTATTGATGGTGGGAGTTGCACTAATGTTGCTAGCACAACTATGGTTGAGAAGCTGAATTTACCTATTATAAAGCATCCTAGGTCATATAAGCTTCAATGGTTGAATAAGAGTGGTGAAGTCAAGGTAAATAAGCAAGTGCTTGTGTCATTTTCTATTAGAAGGTATAACAATGAAGTTTTATGTGATGTTGTACCCATGTATGCATGGCATATTCTATTGAGAAGGACATGATAGTTTGATAGGTGAGTTATGCATGATGGCTTTAAGAATCAATATTCTTTTGTAATGAATGAAAATCCCGTCACTCTTGTACCATTAGCACCCCAATAAGCTTATGAGGATCAGTTAAGGATTAAAAGTGAGAGTGAACAGAAAAAAGAGATTGACAAAAGAGAAAAGAGTGGAGAAAATGTGAGGACACAAGAGAGAGAGAAGAAAACAAAAAGTTTCTATGCAAAAGAATGTGATGTCAAAAGAGCATTTTATGCTAAACAACCTATAATCGTACTTTTGTATAAAGAGGCTTATTTTAACACTAACAAGTTTGACACATCTTTGCCTAGTATTGTTACTTCTCTTTTGTAGGAATTTGAAGATGTACTCCCTAACAATATCCTGAGTGGATTGCCACCTAAGAGAGGAATCTAGTATCAAATTGATTTTATCCCAGGTGCATCCATCCCAAACTGGCCAGCATGAGTCAGTGTGTAGTTCATGTCTTACTTGTACCCAAGAAAGATGGAACTTGGAGAATATGTGTTGACTGTCAAGCGATCAACAAAATCACTATAAAATATCATCACCCCATACCTAGGTTAGATGACATATTGGATGAATTGCATGGTTCGTGATGAGAACTATAGAGGTGATGGGTGGAAGGCTTCAAAGGATGCAAGAGGTGCATTGCACATTATAGAAGGCCCAATAACACGAGCTGGAGCCAGAAAGATGAAAGAAGCACTAAATGGGCTGATTAAGGACATTTAGGCCAATTAAGCTTCAAATGGTGCAAATTCAAGCTTGAAAAAGAGTCTAGGCCTTTATTAATATGATTGGAGTACCTAATGGGTCAAGGCTAAGTAATAGCATTCATTCCTAAATAAGAGTTTATTGTCTGTGTAAGAATTTGTCCCTAGGTAGGAATTCCTCCTAAATAAGGATTTGTCCTAAGTAGGAATTTGTGCCTCTTGAGGATTGCTATCTTAGCTTATAAATAGTCACCTCTTGTAAGCTTTGGAAAATAAGATAATTTTGAGTGAAATAGAAAGCAAGGGTTTTTCTCCCTTGGTTCTTTTGAGAACTAAAGAACTTATCAGGAGGTACTTCTTCTTATGGCATTCAAATTGACTTATCACTCCCAATTCCTTTCTTTTCTAGAGTGTGGCATTCATATCCTTTTTAAATACCCTAGGTTTGTGTTCCTTTGAATGTTGGGTCTAGGGTTTGTGTTATTAAAATTTGATTTAGCTTTCCTGGCTATTCTTTGATTCTTTGTGTGCGTTAGGTCCCTAAGCCATGTCTTTTTAGGGTTTTCAACATCAGTTAGTGTGTCTTTTCTAAGATTGATTTGAAAAATGGATATCACTAGATTAGGATGAGAGAGGGAGATGAGTGGAAAACAACTTTCAAAACTAAGTATGGTTTGTATAAATGGCTTGTAATGCCATTTGGTCTCACTAATGCACCAAGCACTTTTATATGACTAATGAATCATATTTTGCATCTATTCATTGGTAAATTTATGGTTGTGTATTTTGATGATATTTTGGTTTATAGTACAAGCCTAAAAGAGTATATTAATCATTTATGTTCTATTTTAATTATTTGATGTTCTGAGAAATTATATGCTAACTTAAAGAAATGTTTCTTTTATACTAATTAGGTAACATTTCTTGGCTATGTTGTGAGTGCTAAAGGTATTAAGGTTGACGAGGAAAAAGTTAGGGCAATTCGTGATTGCCCTACACCTAGGTCAATTAGTGATATGCGTAGCTTTCATTGCCTGGCTAGTTTCCATAGACACATTGTTAGGGACTTTAGCACTATTGCTGCACCATTAATTGAGGTTGTCAAAAGGAACATAAGTTTTAAGTGGGGTTGTGATCAAAACAAGGCTTTTAATTACATTAAGGAAAAATTGAGTTTTATGCCCTTACTTGTCTTACTTGACTTTGCAAAAAATTTTAAGATTAAGTGTGATGCTTCAAGGATTGGCATTGGAGCTGTTTTGATGCAAGAAAGGCACCTAATTGCCTACTTTTTAGTGAAAAGCTACATGAAGCAAGTCTTAATTATCATACTTATGATAAAGAGATGTATGCATTGTTATGGACTTTGGAGACATGGCAACATTACCTTTGGCCCAAGGAGTTTGTCATCCATACTAACCATGAATCCTTGAAGCACTTGAAGGGACAAGGAAAGTTAAACAAAAGAAATGCCAAGTGGATTGAATTCATTGAGACCTTTCTCTACATAATCAAATATAAACATGGAAAATGTGGTAGTTGATACATTATCTTACAAGTATGCCCTTATCTCTACACTTATTACAAAATTATTAGGATTTGAATATATTAAAGATTTATATATGGAAGATCCTGATTTTGCTAATGTGTATAAAATATGTGAGAAGTCAGCCTTTGAGAAGTTTTATAAGCATGAGGGTTTCTTATTTAGGGAAAATTATTTATGCATGCCCATGAGCTCTTTGAGGGAGTTGGTTATGAGAGAAGCTCATGCAGGTGGTCTAATGGGTTATTTTAGAGTTAGGAAAACCCTAGATGACCTAACTAAACATTTCTTTTGACCACATATGAAACAAGATGTTAAGAGAGTATGTGAGAGATGCATAACACGTAAATAGGCAGAATTTAGAGTTTTACCCCATAGCATATATACCTCCTTACCATACCTAGCCATCCCTAGGTTGATTTATCTATGGACTTTGCATTAGGGTTGCTGCGATTAAAAAGGGGAATGGATTCCGTATTTGTTGTTGTTGATAGATTTTCCAAGATGGCACACTTCATCCTATGCCATAATACTGATGATGCAAGCAATGTGGCTGACTTATTCCTTAAAGAAGTAGTATGTTGAGTACTAAACTATTATTTTTAACTACTTGTCATTCACAAACTGATGGGTAGATTGAGGTGGTTAATCAAACTCTTTCTACCCCTTTGTGTGCTATTATTTGAATGAATTTGAAAACATGGGAAGATTGTTTACCACATGTCAAGTTTGCATATAATAAGAGTGTTGATTCTACTATGAGTTACTCTCCATTTGAAATTATATATGGTTTTAATCCCTTCACTCCTTTGGATTTGGTGTTTATACTTGTCAATGAGTATGCTAGCTTAGATGGTGAATGCAAGGCTAACATGGTGAAGAAATTACATGAGAAGGTGCAGTGTCATATTGAAAAATGAACTAAGCAATATGCATCCCATGTCAACTAAGGGTGAAAGAAGGTGGTGTTTGAACCTAATGATTGGGTTTGGGTGCATATATGCAAGAAACAATTCCTAGCTCAAAGGCATTCAAAGCTACAACCTGGAGGAGATGGCCCATTTGAAGTTGTAGTATGAATTAATGAAAATGCTTATAAGTTGGACCTCCCCAGTGAGTATAATGTGAGTGCAACATTTAATGTTTCTAATCTTTCCCCTTTTGATGTAGGTGATGATTCAAGGATGAATTCTTTCAAGGAGAGGGGGAATGATGAGAACCTTAGAGATGATAGTTGAAAAGCTTTAAAGGATGCAAAAGGTCCATTGTACATTCCAGAAGGCCCAATAACACAAATTAGAGAGAAAAAGATGAAAGAAGCACTAAATGGGCTATTTGAGGACATTCATGTTCACTTAGCTACAAATGGTGTGAATTCAAGTTTGGAAGAGAGTCAAGTCCTTATTAATATAATTAGAGTACTTAATGGTCGGAACTAAGTAATAGCATTCACTCCTAAATAGTAGTTTATCCTAATTAAGTGATTGTATAAAAGTGAGTTTTTTGTGTAAGAATTTGTCTTAGATAAGAATTCCTCGTAAATAAGGATTTGTCTTAAATATGAATATATGCCTCTTTAGGATTGCCATCTTAGCCTATAAATAGGCACCTCCTTATAAGCTCTGGAAGAGTAGATAACTTTGAGAGAAAAAAAAAGGGTAAGGGTTTTCTCCTTTAGTTCTTTCAAGAACTAAAGAACTTATCAAGAGGTACCTCTTATTGTAGCATTCAACTCGACTTATCACTCCCAATTCCTTTCTTTTTTGGAGTGTGGCATCCATATCCTTTTTAAATACCCTAGGTTCGTGTTCCTTTGAATGTTGGGGTTTAGGACTTGTCTTATTATAGTCTAATTTAGCTTTCCTTGATATCCTTTGATTCCTTATGTGTATTGGGTCCCTAAGTCATGTCTTTTTGGGGGTTTTCGCATCACTTTCACCCTCTGATGATGGTGCAAAATCATCATCTTATTCACTTGTAACTTCAACCTCACTGTTAACTCTCAAGATCATTGCACGCTTATTTAGACTTTGAGATGTAATATGTCTAAAACACTTAAAACATTTAACATATCTATTTCTACTTGGTTGGGGATCAAAATTACTTGCCTCCTTACTAAAACCCACATTCTTGCTCTTAGATAGCTTGGTTTTGGACTTGTAATTGGCCTTCTTGCTCCTTTTACTCCAAGTTGGCTTCCAAGATAAGGTAGAACTTGAGTTCTATCCAAACTGTGTAGGACTCTTTTGTTTAAGTTATCTTTAAACTTCCATTGCCATGTGCACCATGTCTTCTAATTCCACATAATGTTGCAACTCAACCACATTGGCTATATTTGTATTTAGCCTTTAAAAAAATTGAGTCATGGTTAACTTTATCTTTTACAGTTTTAATAACATAATCAACCTCGTCCTTATACTATTGTTCAAACATGCATGTCACAATGAAATTAATGTTTAGTGTAGACATAGATGCTTTTTGTATCATCATATTACATGAAAGATCTTTGGTAACAAAAGGAGAAGCACTATTCCTAAGGAATTAAATAATGGTGTCAAGTTTCAAACAAAAATGATTCTCTCTTAATAAAGAAAGCTATTCAATAGCAATAACTCCTTTATTTGATGGACTTTAATATATTTAGACTTTTTGATAAGATTTTTTGTTTTTAAAAGAATCAAAGGACAAAATTCTCACTTTTCAATTCATATAATCATTCTATTTTGTTATTAATTAAGTCAGGTTGTAATGTTTAACCTTTTTGTAGAATGCTACAATGATGATATTATGTAAGATTCTATATTGCACTAATATCATTGTTAAGGAAGGGTTTTAATGTGTGAATAGCTCCTTGTAATGAGAAGAGAAGTTTTTTTTATGATATGAAACCCCAAAAGACATGACTTAGAGACCTAGCATGCATAAGAAGTCAAACAACAACCCAATAAAGGTAAATCAAATTTTGATTATGCAAGACTTAGATCCACAAACCTAAGGTACAAAGAAGAATATGGACGTTACACTCCAAAAGAATGGACTTGGTAGAGATATGTCAAGTTGAACACTACAAAATGGGTCTCTTCATTTCATCTTGATAATGATTAGCTTTTCTTACAAGAACCTTTGGTTCAATTCCTAAATAATGAGACTATCTCTTTATTTCATCTTGATAAGGCTCCAACATTTAATGCAAGAACTCATTCATCCAAAATAATCAGTTAAAAATTGAGATAAGAGGATTGAAAGAAAGAGTATCAATATTGGAATCCATGACCGAAAAGGATGAAGATCCTTCTAATACTCCAAGTACTTCTTTAAAAGAAGAATTAAGCACCTTCCAATATGTCAAACTGAATTGATAGGGTTATTACCTATAAATGGTATACTCAGATTATTGTAGTAGTCAATAAAGAATGCTTTGAATTTAAGTATAAAGCTAAAGAAAGTAAGGTTATAGCTTAACCATATAAAATAGAACCATCTACTAGTGCTAATATACAATAAGGAAACTACATCAATATCTACCTTTAGTCCACATAAGTAATTAGTTGAATATCAGCACCAAAACCTATGGTTAAAATAGAAATAGAAAAAAAATATATGTATTTAAACCCCTACCTTTAGAAGAAGTAGACTATAATATGTTAGATAAAAATTATGAATAGACTAAATTAGTAGGTGAGATAGTAAAAAAGTCATAAAACCTTAGACTAAAAGAGAAAAAAGTCATTGTTCTTGGAAAAACCTTGGTTTGTATTTGGCTTGAACCATATGAGTTGAGATGATACGAAGGACAAAACCATATGGTCTGAAGCAACATGACTTTGGGTTTCAATAATGAGTCGTAGATAAGTTTAAACTTTGAATTATTTAGAAGATCAATATTCCTCTAGGAACCTTGGCTCTAATACCATTCATAGGGAGCCAGTAGGGTTCAATAGCCACCAAGTATGTTTCATGAAGTATTTATTGATAATATAGGCAATCCTTTACATTAGTTTGAGGATACATATCATTTTTAAAATAAAACCATGCAACCTCATTAGATCTGAGCTAAGCATATTTATTTTCAGCACATAAAAAGTCTATATGTTTAGGAATTAAAGGATATGTGATGGATTTATCCAAAGCTCACTCATAAGTGTCATCACAAAGTTTATCAACTTCTTTTTCTTGTGCAACCGCACCTTTAACTAGTGAATTAACCAACTTTGTTGGGGACTGAGGCCCTTGTATAAACAGCCTTTTACTCATTTTTTAGTTCCTTATAAAAATTCACAAGTTAGGAAATCTAGTAAAAAATTAGAATTTCCTTTAATAAACTCAATATCAAAGTCAAACATAGAAAGTATTCCTTGCCATCTTACAAAGATTTGTATGGAGGAGAGGTTTTTAATATCTTTAGTAAGAACATTCTTTGACGCCTTACAATCAATTCTTAAAAGGAGTTTTTGATTTAACAAATCACTTTCTATTTTAATAGCATTAAATATTTGAACTTTAACTTCATTTGTTAAATAAAAATTCCACTAGCCTTTAAATTGTCTAGTAAATCCATTTATTATAAATCTTGGTATTTAGGGGTCAGAATTACCTCCCTTAGATTTTGCAGCAGTAGCAAATATCATTATATAATAAGGTAGAATAAGAATATGATTTTCTATCATCCTATTTAAATTTCATTCTACTACACTACTACCATCATATCATATATAATTGTACTCAAACTATTCCTCTAATAGATGGTTGACTATAGTAGGTTTAGGATAATACAATTTTGTAAGGACATTATTAAAAGTTATCTTATTAATTTCCATACTTCCTTCTTACTAGAAGATGATGGATCTTTTTTGACCTAGGTTTTGTTCTGATAAGAACATTTCTTGAATTTTCTCTATATAATCTTTGACCATTATTTCTTCTTCTATAATTTCTTCCTTTTTTTCTAATACAAAAGTGTCTTTTAATTATTTGATCGACTCATTCTATTTTTCCAGGATATTTGCCTGACATATTGTAATTTATTTCCACTAATGACATAGGTTTGAATAAAATCCTTTTTCCCATTTCTAGTTTCAATCGAGCTTTTAGAGCTTTCTAAGCTACTTCTTTTATCTTTTCTTTAACTCTATTAAGCTAATTTCATATAAATTGAACATAAAGATTAGCTAATTTCCTTAATCCATAATAGCACCAGATTTCATATAGATTGAACATAAAGATTAGTATAATTTCCTTACTCCATAATAGTACCAGTAAAGGGTACCTTTTTATATGGTGAAACTATAACTTCACAATTTTCTATTTTTACACTTAAATTAAGTGTAGGTTAGTGAATACTATTAACCTTTTTCCTTTTCTTGTAACTTATTCTTGATATGCATTTTTAAGAACCATACATTCTTAAGGGTAAAAAAATTTAAGAAAGGTTTTTTCTTAAGTTTATACACCTTTTTTGTATAAATGGATATGTCTACCAGCTTCATTTTATTATTATATATCTTATGACATTTATATCATATTTCTTGTTCTTTTTCATTAAAGGTCATAAAAAACATTTTCTTTTTATACTATTTTTAAGGGAGTAAAATAGCTCTCTTACTTTTTCGTCTATCTCATCAACTATTTCTAAGACAGAGAAAAGTAATCATTGCAAAGGTTTTTAGAATGTTTAAATTATATTTTAGAATTTTATAAGGAATTAGCTTATGATGCTAATTATCCAGAAGACTAATAGGCATATCTCTTTGGTTACCATAAATTAAAAGAATGATGGAAGGTTAAAATCTACAATTACTTTGATTATATCAAAATATAGGAAAAAGCCTTATTATATGAAAATAGGCATAGAAAATTTAGTTGGTTCAATTAAATACATCTTTTGAATAACCCAAAAAGATTTCCAAATTGGTTTAAAACCTAGTTTTTTAAGTGGGGCTTACAGCTTTTGACTTTACCGCATAAAGTAAGAATTGTTTATGAACAATTGTGTGTAGCAAATGAAGAGGTTAAAGGCCCCTTATTAATGTTTGCAACCTAGTATCATGTTCCATGGATTATTAAATAGGACTATACCATCTAAATAAGCTAATATCTTAGATGTGGACATTAAACATGTGTCATGGCTAGCAGGACAGATTAATATCCGATGGTAGGAAAAATTTGACTTTTTCAATGATGGAGTCTATACAGGAAAAGGAATTATTTGTATAAATGGACCTAAAGCTCCACCACCAAGGCCAACTCCCACTAGTGCGAAGGAGATATTAAAGACTTTAATGGAATCTATATCAAAAGAGAGGTTATTAGAAATGATGGCTAATTTGCTTCAACTAGGTGAAGATGCTCAAGCCAACAAAGCAAAAAGCAGTCAAAAGCACCTTAATGATGATATTATGTAAGATTCAAGACCTATATGAGTTGTGAAGAGAAGGACATAACCACTTTTGGTGGACAAGATGAAATGGATTAGCTTTAATAAAGCTACTTTAGCACAAGTGGAGGATAGTGGAAAATAATGGAGCATTTCCACTTAAAAAAGTAGATTCCTCCCATAATGGTTATCAACTTTTTTCATGTTATAAAGTAAGAAATCCACTCTTAACTAGGAGTTTGTTATAAAGTGAGAATTTGTTATAAAATAGGAGTTTATAACAAAATAAGAGTGTTCCTATACTTTATGAGTATATCATTGTCCCTACTTTTAGGGGTAGGGTTGTTACTTCAGCCTAAGTAGGTTTGATTTTATTGTTAAAACATATAAATCATTAGTAAAAAACAAAGTGAGAATTTTCTCTTTTAGTTCTTCATTGAGCTTTGTGAACTTATTAAGATTATTGTCTTGTGGCATTCCAACCCAACTAATCACTCCCAAATCCCTTCTTTCTGAAGTATGGCATCCATATTCTTCTTTATACCTTTGGAGCAATAAAGTCTAGTTAGTAGGGCATTAAGTTACAAACCTATCCCTTAAGAATTGAACCAATAAAACTTGGTAAGGAAAGCTAATCAAGATCAACTACTCCATTATTTGAGGGAATTCAATGGATTTAAAGTGCTGAAGTTGTAATTATGTGCTTGTCATAATGAATATAACATTTTGTGTAAACACAAAAATTAACTTTATGATTTGTATGAATAACTCCTTGTAATGAAAAGAGCATACTATGACAATTAAGAAAATAAAATTAAAACCTTTTTATAGAAAATGACAAGAGCACTTGCTTATTTACCCTAACTTTACCACTCTCATTTAACCATTAAAGATTATATGGCGTGAGATGCTTCATAGTTGTTAAATTCAACTTTTCAACCATAATTATGCTAGCTACATTAGTGCAAATTCCACCATTAATAATCATACTACATACCTTATCTTTGATGAGCACCTCATATGAAAGATGTTATCTCGTTACACCTCATTTTCTTCCTTCACTTGCATATTTGATGCTCACCTTGTGATTAGAGTTACTCCATTAATTGGATACTGCTCTCCATCACTTTCACCCTCTGATGATGGCACAACTTCATCAACAGTTTTAATTCCTGGAGAATGATCTATTTTTTTTTAGAACTACACAATGGATTTCCTAAATAATGGGATAGTCTCTTCATTTCAAGGAATTATTCACATAGATCATGAAGTTAATTTTTGTGATGAGAGAATCATCCCTCATCACAAGGTGAGATCATTATTTAACAAAAGTTATTTTCTAGATCATTCTCCAGGAATAATTTCCTACAATGAAAGTTGATCCTTGTTCAGGCTATTAAATAACAACCCTAAAACCTTAAAAGTAAAGGCAATGATCCTTTCATTCCAAAGAGTCATTTACTCAAAAGAATCATCAACATAACTTAAATGTCTATCCCGATAATGTATTTCATTGCAAGATGCACATTATTATGTCTTAGTTAGTCCAAATCTATTTGAGTCCATTAAATAGATGAGTTATTGCTTGAACATGCATGTTACAGTGAAATTAATGTTTGGTGTAGACATAGATGCTTTTTGTATCATCATTTTGCGTGAAAGATTTCCTATAACAAATGGAAAAGCCCTATTCACAAGGAATTAAGTGATGGTGTCAAGTTTTAAGCAAAAATGATTCTCTCTTAATAAAGAAAGCTATTCAACAGCAATAACTCCTCAATTTGATGGACTTTAATACATTTAAACTCTTTGATAAGTTTTTTTTTTGTTCTTAAAAGGATCAAAGGACAAAATTCTCACTTTTCAATTCATATAATTATTCTTAAAGATAAGTCAGGTTGAACACTCCTATTTTGTTATAAACTCCCATTTTATAACAAATTCTTATATCATAACAAACTCCTACTTAAAAGTGAATTTCCTACTTTATAACAAATTCCTACTTAGAAGTGAATTTTATTACTTAACCCTAGCCCATTAAGCTAGGAATTTGTCCTCTTGTTAGATTGATCCTTTTGTTGTTACTAATGTCTTTTCTCATAGTGTAGTTGAGATTCAAAGTCTAGAAAAATAAAGTGTTCAAAGTGAATGGCCAAAGTTTAAAACCTTACTATAAAGGGTTCCAAGTGTATATTGTGCAGAAGATGGAGATAGACCTTATTTAAGCCTTATGACATGCTTTCTAGTAAAGTTAAAGACATTAAACAAATGTGCTACATGAGAGCCAACCTAAGAATCAGATTTGCTTTTCTCCTCCCGTTCATCTTAATTTTTGTTTTTACATGTGATTTTATGTTTTTGTATTCTTTATTCTATTTTACATTTAATTCTTACATTGGGACAATGCAAGGTTTAAGTGTGGTAAAAGGATCAGTTTGTTTTGTTCAATTTTGTTTAGTCTTGTCTAGATTTTTTTTTTATAAAAAAATTATGCTTGATCAAATTTTTTTGAATCTATTGTTTAACTTCAAAAAATTTTTCTTTTGCTATTGCTTGCCAATGTAAATGAATGACATCTTTCTTACTTGATGGTTGATATAAGTGTTGAAGTTTCTACTCTTTAGAGAGGTTTGTGTGGGTTTATAATTTGGCATGGTTGGTTATAATTTCACTTGCTTTTCGTATGTTGCATACTTTGCATTCATGAAGAATTTTATGGATATATCTTATGAAAACCTTTGTGACACAAAGCTTGTCCATTAGGGGTGACCTAAAAGTTTAAAGGCCTATTGCATACACCAAAAGCAATCTTGATTCCTATGAAAATGAATTAGGATTTGTTTTATTTTACTCAAGGACAAGCAAAAGTGAAGTGTTTGGAAACTTGATAAGTATGTTAAGTGCACTATATTTATTTTCTTATATTTAACCTTTTTAGTGTATTTTCTTCCTAAATGTACTTATTGGAGTTGATTTTATGTGTTGGTAAAGAAGGATATGGATGCCACACTTTAGAAAGAAGGGATTTGGGAGTGATAAGTTGGGTTAGAATGTCATAAGGCAATAATCTTAATAAGTTTGTAAAGCTTAATGAAGAATTGAAAGAGAAAATTCTCACTTTGACTTTCACCAATGATCTGTATGTTTTAATAATGAAATCAAGTTTACTTAGGCTGAAGTAACAACCCTTCCCTAAAAGTAGAGACAATGATATACCCTTAAAGTATAGCAACACTTTTATTTTGTTATAAACTCCTATTTTAGAAGAAAGGATTTCTTGCATATGTTGTATCCTATCAAGGAGATTAGTGATAAAGGGATTTCCTTAAAAATAGATGGAAAACTTATTATTTTTAAATTTATATCTACTCCTAAATATAGGGACATAGATTTACTTCAAAAAACAATAAGAAGAAAAGAGAAATTTATTCAATCTCTTCAAAATGAAGAAAAAAATAAACACTTACAAGAAAAAATTAATACTCTTGTTATTCAAGTTAGGATACAGGAAATACAAATAAAGGTTAGAAATGCAAAGATTCCTACTACCTTTTGGAATAGGAAAAAATATATGGTAGAACTATCATATGAAGCGACTTTTAATAAAAGTCAAATTCCTACTAAGACCCAATCCATAGCCATGGGGACAAGGTATTTAGAGATCTATTAAAAAGAAATAGATGATCTCCTAAAAAAGAGTTTATCAGAAAAAGCAATAGCCTCTAGAGTTACGCAGCATTTTATGTTGAGATTGTTGTAAAAGTGAAATGAGGGGTTCCAAGATTAGTTATTAATTACAAGCCTTTTAATAAAGCCTTAAGATAGATTAGGTATCCTATAAGATACCTAATAAGAAAATTTTGCTTAATTGGCCTTAATTAGCCTTTTAATGTGGGTTCTAGCAAGAAGGCAAGTAATTTTGATCCCTAACCAAGTAGAAATAGAGATATCAAATGTTTCAAGTGATTGGGAAGGGCTCTTAATGCAGAAAACCCCAAAAAGATTGGCTTAGGGACCCAATGCACTTAAGGAATCAAAGAATATCCAAGAAAGCTAAATCAGACTGTAATAAGACAAACCCTAGACCCAACATTCAAAGGAACACGAACCTAGGGTATTTAAAAAGGATATTGATGCAGAAAACCTCAAAAAGATGTGGCTCAGGGACCTAACGCACATAGGGAATCAAAGAATATCAAGGAAAGCTAAATCAGACTGTAATAAGACAAACCCTAGATCCAACATTCAAAGGAACACGAACTTAGGGTATTTAAGAAGGATATTAATGCGAAAAACCCCAAAAAGATGTGGCTTAAGGACCCACCAAACACAAGGAATCAAAAAATAACTAGGAAAGCTAAATTAGACTTTAATAACACAAACCCTAGACCCAACATTCAAAGGAATATGAACCTAGGGTATTTAAGAAGGATATGTGCACCACACTCTAGAAAGGTAGGGGTTTAGGAGTGATGAGTTGAACACAAAAAAAGAGGTACCTCTTGATAAGTTCTTTAGTTCTCAAAAGAACCGAGGGAGAAAAACCTTACTTTCTATTTCACTTAAAATTGTTTGATGATCTAAAGCATACAAGGAGGTGCCTATTTATAGGCTAAGATAGCAATCTTAAAGAGGCACAAATTCCTACTTAGGAAAAATTCTTATTTAGGAAGAATTCTTATCGAGGGACAAATTTTTACACAGATAATAAGCTCCTAATTAGGAGTGAATGCTGTTACTTAGTCCTGACCCATTAGGTACTCCAATCATATTATTAAGGCTTGGACTCTCTTTCAAGCTTGAATTTGCACCATTTGAAGCTTGGTTGGCCTGAATGTCCTTAATTAACCCATTTAGTGCTTCTTTTATCTTTTTGACTCTAGCTAGCATTATTGGGCCATTTGGAATGTGCAATAGACTCTTGCATCGTTTGAAGCCTTCCACCTATCATGTTTAAGGTTCTCATCAGATATGGACTCCACACTCCAAAAAAGAAAGAAATTAACAGTGACAAGTTGAGTTAAATCCCACAAAAGGAGGTACCTCTTGATAAGTTCTGTTGTTCTCAAAAAAACCAAAGGAGAAAACCCTTACTTTGTATTTTTCTCAAAGTTGTTTGATGTTCCAAAGCTTACAATAAAGTGCCTATTTATAGGCTAAGATAGCAATCCTAATAAGACATAAATTCCTATTTAGGACAAATCCTTATTTAGGAGAAATTCACTAATCATAGTTTTGAATTTTCCTGTTGGAATAAAATTTGGGAAGATGCTGAGACAAATTTTCGCATACAGTGGAGCGTTGAAGTAGAAAAGTTTTATATGTTTGTTTTGTTTTTTTTTTTGGTCCTTTATCAATGTAGTTGTTGCCTTGGCAATGATCGAGCCATTTTTGTGGTCATCTAGACACAGGTTGGTCATTTGTTGGAACCATGGACCTTCTAATAAGACATAAATTCCTATTTAGGACAAATCCTTATTTAAGAGAAATTCCTATCTAGGACAAATTCTTACATAAAAAACTCACTTTTATACAATCACTTATTTAGGATAAACTACTATTTAGGAGTGAATGCTATTACTTAGTCCTGGGCCACTAAGTACTCCTATCATGTTAATAAGGCCTTGAGTCACTTACAAGCTTGAGTTCGCACCATTTGTAGCTGGGTTGGCCTGAATGTCCTCAATCAGCCTTTTTAGTACTTCTTTCTTCTTTTTGGCTCTAACTCATGTTATTAGGCCTTTTGGAATATGCAATGGACCTCTTGCATCCTTTGAAGCCTTCCACTTATATCTCTAAGGTTCTCATCAAGTCTCGTTGCATCTCAATGTCCAAATAAGTGTGCAATGATATTGAGAGGTAATGGTGATGTTGAAACTACAAGTGAATGAAATGATGATTTTGTGCCATCATTAGATGGTGAAAGTGATGGAGAGGTGTATCTAGTTAATAGAGTAGCTCTTGTCAAAATGAGGTGCAATGAAAAAACATCTTCCATATGAGGTGTCTCATTAAAGATAAGGTATGTAGTATGATTATTGATGGTGGGAGTTGCATTAATGTAGCTAGTACAATTATGGTTGAAAAGTTGAATTTACCTACTATGAAGCATCTTAGGCATATAAGTTTTAGTGGTTGCATAAGAGTGGTGAAGTTAGGATAAATAAGCAAGTGCTCATGTTATTTTCTCTTAGAAGGTACCATGATGATGTTTTATGTGATGTTGTACCTATACATACAGGACCATAGTTTATCAGGATGGCCATGGTAGCTTAACAGGTGAGTTATGCATGATGGCTTTAAGAACCAATATTCCTTTAAAATGAATGAAAAACCCATCACTCTTGTACCATTAACACCTCAACAAATTTATAAGGATCAATTAAGGATTTAAAATAAGAGTGAATTGAAAAGAGAGATTGGAAAGAGAGGGCAAACTAAAACAAAAAGAGAGGAGAAAAGTGAGGACACAATAGAGAAGAAAAATGAAAGTTTCTATGTAAAGAAAGTGATTTTAAAGGATCATTTTATGCCAAACATCTTATGATTGTATTTTTTTATAAAAAGACTTATTTTTAACATTAAAAGTTTGATCCGTCTTTGCCTGGTTGTTTTTATTTCTTGATGGGGGAAACCCTAAAAAGACGTGTTTAAAGGCCTAACACATGTAAGGAATCAAAGAATATCCAGAAAAGCTAAATCAGATTTTAATAACTCAAACCTTAGACCCAACATTCAAAGGAACACAACCTTAGGATATTTAAGAAGGATATGTGTGCCATACTTTAGAAAAGAAGGCAATTGGGAGTGATAATCAAGTTGAATACCACAAGAAGAAATACTTGTTGATAAGTTCTTTAGTTCTTGAAAGAACCAAAGGAGAAAACCCTAACTTTCTTTTTTTCTCTCAAAGTTTTTGATCTTTTAGAACTTACATAGAGGTGCCTATTTATATGCTAAGATAGAATCTTGAAGAGGCATAAATTCTTATTTTAGGACAAATTCTTACACAAAAAACTTTCACTTTTATACAACCACTTATTTAAGATAAACACCTATTTAGGAGTGAATGCTATTACTTAGTCCTAGTCCATTAAGTACTCTAATCATATTAACAAAGGCCTTGACTCTCTTTCAAGCTTGAGTTTGCACCATTTGTAGCTTAGTTGGCCTAAATGTCCTTAATCAGACCATGTTGCCATGTCTCCAAAGTCTGTATCAAGTGCATACATCTTTTATGTTAAGTAGGATAATTAAGGCTTACTCTACTTAGCTTTTCACTAAAGTAGGCCTAACTTGGTGCACCTTTTTTACACCAAAATAGCTTTAATTGCCAATCCTGAATCATCACATTCAATCTCAAAATTTTTGCGAAGTTAAGTCAGCAAGTAAGGGTGCAACTCATCGTTCTTTTTTGATAACCTCAGTTTGTGGCTGCAACAATGGTGCTAAAGTCCTTTAACAAAATGTCTATAAAGACTAGTTAAAGCATGAAAACTACGCGCATCACTAATTGACTTAGGTGTAGGCCAATCACAGATTGCCCTAACTTTTCCTCGTCAACCTCAATACCTTTAGCACTCATAGATAGCTAAGAAATATGATCTAATTAGTACAAAAGGAAGATTTCTTAAAGTTAGCTTACAATTCCTTAGAACGTAAAACAATTAAAATAAAACATAAGTGATTCAAAATACTCTTCTGGGCTTTTGCTATAGACCCAAAATATCATCAAAATACTCAATCCACAAATTTACTAATGAATGGATGCAAAACATGATTCATTAATTGCATAAAAGTGCTTGGTGCATTTAGTGAGACCAAATGCATAACAAGTTATTTATACAAACTTATACTTAGTTTCTAAAAGTTGTTTTCCACTCATCTCCCTCTCTCATCCTAATCTTGTGATATTCCACTCTTTAAATCAATTTTTGAAAAGACACATGAACCACGCACTTCATCCAACATGTCATCTAACCTAGGTATGGGGTGATGGTACTTTATATTGATTTTGTTGATTACTTAACAGTCAACACATGTCCTTCAAGTCCCATCTTTCTTAGGTACAAGTAAGACAAGAACCACACTCATGTTTTCCCTCACATATCCTTTGAAAATAAGT
>JAIRCJ010001040.1:25036-46536 GCA_020883675.1 Bruguiera gymnorhiza | reverse complement strand
TTAACACACATTGAAACTTGGGATTGCTCTTTATAATATTCATCCACTAAAGTGTATTTTATGCAATTGAGTCCATTACTTGTATTTTTGTTCAATTAACTTATTCAAAAATTGTATTTTTCTCACCAATCAAATCAAATGACGTTCAAATCAATTTTCTTAATCGTCTCCTTTGCCTGAATGCAATTTGAAATGATTTATAGAATTCTTGTCTTCAGACAAATTACTTAAGAAAAAGGAAAAGCAATGGACTAAGATGGTTCCCCACACCCATTAAGGGATATATGCTTCACATAACCTTGAAACTTGAGATTGCTATTTATAATATTCATCCACTAAAGTGTATTTTATGCAATTAAGTCCATTACTTGTATTTTTGTTCAATTAGCATATTCAAATATTACATTTTTCACATATTATATTATTCTACCAATTAAATCAAATGACATTAACATTAAATATAAAAATTAAAATATTTCAATTTTGCACTTTTTCAAATTTTCAAATCTACTAGGGATAAATGAATTGTCAATACTCTGTTGAATTTAAATTTTGCAATTTTTGGAATTGTCTCCTTTGCCTCAATGTAATTTGAAATGATTTATATAATCTTCAGGCAAATTACATAAGAAAAAGCAAAAGCAATGGACAGTAATAAGATGGTTCTGCACTCCCATCTAGGGATATATGTTTAACACAACGTTGAAAGTTGGGACTGCTATTTATAATATTCATCCACTAAAGTGTATTTTATACAATTGAGTCCATTACTTGTATTTTTGTTCAATTAACATATTCAAATATGATATTTTCACATATTATATTTTTCCCACCAATTAAATCAAATGACATTAACAATAAATTTAAAAATCAAAATATTTCAATTTTACAATTTTTCGAATTTTAAAATCTGGTAGGGATAAGTGAATTGTCAATAATCTGTTGAATTTAAATTCTACAATTTTCTAAATTGTCCCTTTTGCCTCAACACAATTTAAAATGATTTACATAATCTTCAAGCAAATTACATAAGAAAAAGCCAAAGTAATGGACAGTAATAAAAAGGTTATGCACTCCCATCTTGGGATATATGCTTAACACAACATTGAAACTTGTGATTACTATTTATAATATTCATCCACTAAATTGTATTTTATGCAATTGAGTCTATTACTTGTATTTTTGTTCATTTAACATATTTAAATATTATAATATTCACATATTATATTTTTCTCACGAATTAAATCGAACGACATTAATAATAAATCTAAAAGTTAAAATATTTCAATTTTCCAAATTTTAGAATTTTAAAATCTGCTCGGGATAAATGAATTGTCAATTTTCTGTTAAAGTTAAATTTTGCAATTTTCAGAATTGCTTCCTTTGCCTCAACATAATTTGAAATGATTTATGTAATCTTCACGAAAATTGCTTACGAAAAAGTACATGCAATGAGCTGTAATAAGAAGGTTATGCACTCCCATTTAGGGATATATGCTTAACACAACATTGAAACTTGGGATTGCTATTTATAATATTCATCCACTAAAGTGTATTTTATGCAATTGAGTCCATTATTTGTATTTTTGCTCAATTAACTTATTCAAATATTGTATTTTTCACATATTATATTTTTCTCACCAATTAAATCAAATGACATTAATATTAAATATAAAAATTAAAATATTTCAATTTTGCACTTTTTCAAATTTTCAAATCTGCTAGGGATAAATGAATTGTTAATACTCTATTGAATTTAAATTTTGCAATTTTCGAATTGTCTCCTTAGCCTCAACATAATTTGAAATGATTTATATAATCTTCAGGCAAATTACTTAAGAAAAAGCAAAAGCAATGAACTATAATAAGAAGGTTTTGTACTCCCATCTAAGGATATATGCTTAAGACAACAATGAAACTTGGGTTTGCTATTTATAATATTCATCCAGTAAAGTGTATTTTATGCAATTGAATCCATTATTTGTATTTTTGTTCAATTAACATATTAAAATATTATATTTTTCACATATTATATTTTTCTCACCAATGAAATCAAACGACATTAACAATAAATTTAAAAGTCAAAATATTCCATTTTTGCAATTTTTGGATTTTTAAAATCTGCTAGGGATAAATGAATTGTCAATATTCTGTTGAATTTAAATTTTGAAATTTTCGTAATTGTCTCCTTTGCCTCAACGCAATTTGAAATGATTTATATAATCTTCAGGCAAATTACTTAAGAAAAAGTAAAAGCAATGGACTGTAATAAGAAGGCTCTGCACTCCCATCTAGGGATATATGCTTAGCACAATACTGAAACTTGGGATTGCTATTTATAAAATTCATCCACTAAAGTGTATTTTCTGCAATTGAGTCCATTACTTGTATTTTTCTCACCAATCAAATCAAACGACATTAACAATGAATTTAAAAATCAAAATAATACATTTTTGCAATTTTTAGAATTTTAAAATCTACTAGGGATAAACAAATTGCTAATAATATGTTGAATTTCAATTTTGCAATTTTCTTAATTGTCTCCTTTGCCTTAATGGAATTTGAAAGGATTTATAGAATTCTTGTCTCGAGACAAATTACTTAGGAAAAAGGAAAAGCAATAGACTCTAATAAGATGGTTCCCCACTCTTATCTAGGGATATATGCTTCAAACAACCTTGAAACTTGAGATTGCTATTTATAATATTTATCTAGTAAAGTGTCTTTTACGCAATTAAATCCATTACTTGTATTTTTGTTCAATTAACATATTCAAATATTATATTGTTCACATACTAAATTTTTCTCACTAATTAAATCAAACGATATTAAAATAAATTTAAAATCAAAATATTTTAATTTTACAATTTTTAGAATTTTCAAATCTACTAGAAATAAATGAATTGTTAATACTTTGTTGAATTTAAATTTTATGATTTTCTAAATTGTCTCCTTTGCCTTAATGCAATTTGAAATGATTTATATAATCTTCAAGCAAATTACTTAAGAAAAAGCAAAAGCAATGGGCTGTAATAAGAAGGTTCTACACTCCCATCTCCCATCTAGGGATATATGCTTAACACAACATTGAAACTTAGGATTGCTATTTATAATATTCATCCACTAAAGTGTATTTTATGCAATTAAGTCCAATACTTGTATTTTTGTTCAATTAACTTATTCAAATATTGTATTTTTAGAATTTTAAAATTTGCTAAAGATAAATAAATTGTCAATAATTTGTAAAATTTAAATTTTTCAATTTTCTTAATTATCTCCTTTGCCTCAATGGAATTTGAAATGATTTATAGAATTCTTGTCTTCAGACAAATTACTTAAGAAAAAGGAAAAGCAATGGACTCAAATATGATGGTTCCCCACTCCCATCTAGGCATATATGCTTTACACAACCTTAAAACTTAAGATTGCTATTTATAATATTCTTCCAATAAAGTGTATTTTATGTAATTGAGTCCATTACTTGTAATTTTGTTCAATTAACTTATTCAAATATTGTATTTTTATAATTCTAAAATCTGCTAGAGATAACTAAATTGTCAATAATCTGTAGAATTTAAATTTTGCAATTTTTTTAATTGTCTCCTTTGCCTCAATGGAATTTGAAATGATTTATAGAATTCATGTCTTCAAATAAATTACTTAAGAAAAATGAAAAGCAATGGACTCAAATATGATGGTTGCCCACTCCCATCTAGGGATATATGCTTTACATAACCTTGAAACTTGAGATTGCTATTTATAATATTCTTCCACTAAAGTGTCTTTTATGCAATTGAGTCCATTACTTGTATTTTTGTTCAATTAACATATTCAAATATTGTATTTTTAGAATTTCAAAATTTGCTAGGGATAAATAAATTGTCAATATTCTGTTGAATTTAAATTTTGAAATTTTCTTAATTGTCTCCTTTGCCTTAATGCAATGTGAAATGATTTATAGAATACTTGTCTTCAAACAAATTACTAAAAAAAAGCAAAAACAATTGACTCTAAGAACAAGGTTCCCCACTCCCATCTAGGATATATGTTTAACACAACATTGAAACTTAGGATTGCTAGTTATAATATTTAACCACTAAAGTATATTTTATATAATTCAGTCTGTTAGTTGTATTTTTGTTTAACTAACATATTCAAATGTTATATTTTTCTCACCAACCAAATTAAATGACATTAACAACAAATGTAAAAATCAAAATATTGCATTTTTGCAACTTTAAAAATTTTAAAATCTGCTAAGGAATGCATTGTAAATAATCTGTTGAACTTAAATTTTGCAATTTTCTTAATTATCACATTTGCCTCAATACAATTTGTATTGATTTATATAATTTTTGTCTTCAAACAATTACTTAAGAAAAAGCAAAAGCAATGGACTGTAATGAGAAAGGTTCTGCACTCCCATCTAGGGATATATGCTTAACACAATATTGAAACTTGGGATTGCTATTTATAATATTCATCCACTAAAGTGTATTTTATGCAATTGAGTCCATTACTTGAATTTTTGTTCAATTAACTTATTCAAATATTGTATTTTTTTGACCAATCAAATCAAATGACATTAACAACAAATTTAAAAATCAAAATATTGCATTTTTGCAATTTTTAAAATTTTACAATCTGCTAGGGATAAAGAAATTGTTAATAATTTGTAGAATTTAAATTTTACAATTTTCTTTATTGTCTCCTTTGCCTCAATGTAATTTGAAATGATTTATAAAATTCCTGTCTCTAGACAAATTACTTAGGAAAAAGGAAAACCAATGGACTCTAAAAAGATGGTTCCCCACTCCCATCTTGGGATATATGCTTTACACGACCTTGAAACTTGAGGTTGCTATTTATAATATTCATTCACTAAAGTGTATTTTATGTAATTGAGTCCATTACTTGTATTTTTGTTCAATTAACATATTCAAATATTGTATTTTTAGAATTTTAAAATTTGCTAGGCATAAATAAATTGTCAATATTCTGTTGAATTGAAATTTTGAAATTTTCTTAATTGTCTCATTTGCCTCAATGCAATTCGAAATGATTTGTAGAATACATGTCTTCAAACAAATTACTGCAGAAAAAGAAAAAGCAATTGACTCTAATAAGAAGGTTCTCTACCCCCATCTAAGATATATGTCTAACACAATATTGAAACTTGGGATTGCTAGTTATAATATTTATCCACTAAAGTATATTTTATACAATTGAGTCCATTAGTTGTATTTTTGTTCAACTAACATATTCAAATGTTATATTTTTCTCACCAACCAAACTAAATGTCATTAACAATAAATTTAAAAATCAAAATATTGCATTTTTGCAATTTTTAGAATTTTAAAATCTGTTAAGGATAAATGCATTGTCACTAATTTGTTAAATTTAAATTTTGCAATTTTCTTAATTATTACGTTTGCCTCAATGCAATTTGTAATGATTTATATAATTCTTGTCTTCAAACAATTACTTAAGAAAAAGCAAAAGCACTTGGCTCTAATAAGAAGGTTCCTCTCTCCCTTCTAGGGATATGTGCTAAACACAACATTGAAACTTGGGATTGCTATTTATAATATTCATCCACTAAAGTGTATTTTATGCAATTGAGTCCATTACTTGTATTTTTGTTCAATTAACTTATTCAAATATTGTATTTTTCTCACCAATCAAATCAAACGACATTAACAACAAATGTAAAAATCAAAATATTGGAATTTTGCAACTTTTAGAATTTTAAAATCTGTTTAGGATAAACAAATTGCCAATAATTTGTTAAATTTAAATTTTACAATTTTCTTAATTGTCTCCTTTGCCTCAATGGAATTTGAAATGATTTATAGAATTCTTGTCTTCAAACAAATTACTTAAGAAAAAGGAAAAGTAATGGACTCAAATATGATGGTTCCCCACTCCTATCAAGGGATATATGCTTTACACAACCTTGAAACTTGAGATTTCTATTTATAATATTCTTCCACTAAAGTGTCTTTTATGCAATTGAGTCCATTACTTGTATCTTTGTTCAATTAACATATTCAAATATTGTATTTTTAGAATTTTAAAATTTACCAGGGATAAATAAATTGTCAATATTTTGTCGAATTTAAATTTTGAATTGTTTTTAATTGTCTCCTTTGCCTCAATGTAATTTGAAATGATTTATAGAATACTTGTCTTCAAACAAATTTCTAAAGAAAAAGCAAAAGCAATTGACTTTAATAAGAAGGTTCCCCACTCCCATATAAGATATATGTTTAACAGAACATTGAAACTTGGGATTGTTAGTTATAATATTTATCCACTAAAGTGTATTTTATACAATTGAGTCCATTAGTTGTATTTTTGTTCAACTAATATATTAAAATGTTATATTTTTCTCACCAATCAAATTAAACGACATTAACACTAAATTTAAAAATCAAAATATTGCATTTTTGCAACTTTTATAATTTTAAAATCTGCTAAGGAAATGCATTGTAAATAATCTATTGAACTTAAATTTTGCAATTTTCTTAATTATCACATTTGCCTCAATACAATTTGTAATGATTTATATAATTCTTGTCTTCAAACAATTACTTAAGAAAAAGCAAAAGCAATGGACTGTAATAAGAAGGTTCTGCACTCCCATCTAGGGATATATGCTCAACACAATATTGAAACTTAGGATTGCTATTTATAATATTCATCCACTAAAGTGTATTTTATGCAATTAAGTCCATTACTTGAATTTTTGTTCAATTAACTTATTCAAATATTGTATTTTCTGACCAATCAAATCAAATGACATTAACAACAAATTTAAAAATCAAAATATTGCATTTATGCAATTTTTAGAATTTTAAAATCTGCTAGGGGTAAATAAATTGTCAATAATCTGTAGAATTTAAATTTTGCAATTTTCTTAATTGCTTTGCCTCCACGCAATTTGATACTATTTATAGAATTCTTGTCTTCACACAAATTACTTAGGAAAAAGGAAAAGTAATGGACTCTAATAAGATGGTTCCCAACTCCCATCTAGGGATATATGCTTTACACAAGCTTGAAACTTGAGATTGCTATTTATAATATTCATCTACTAAAGTGTCTTTTATGCAATTGAGTCCATTACTTGTATTTTTGCTCAATTAACATATTCAAATATTATATTTTTCACATATTATATTTCTCTCACCAATTAAATCAAATGACATTAACAATAAATTTAAAAATCAAAATATTTCGATTTTGTAATTTTTTGAATTTTAAAATCTGCTAGGCATAAGTGAATTGTCAATACTTTGTTGAATTTAAATTTTACAATTTTCTGAATTGTCTCCTTTACCTCAACGCAATTTGAAATGATTTATATAATCTTTAGGCAAATTACTTAAGAAAAAGTAAAAGCAATGGATTATAATAAGATGATTTTGCAGACCCATCTAGGGATATATGCTCGACACAACTTCAAAACTTGGGATTGCTATTTATAATATTCATCCACTAAAGTGTATTTTATGCAATTGAGTCCATTACTTGTGTTTTTGTTCAATTAACTTATTCAAATGTTGTATTTTTCTCACCAATCAAATCAAATGACATTAACAACAAATTTAAAAATCAAAATATTGCATTTATGCAATTTTTAAAATTTTAAAATCTACTAGGGATAAATAAATTGTCAATAATCTGTAGAATTTAAATTTTGGAATTTTTTTAATTATCTCCTTTGCCTCAATGCAATTTGATATGATTTATAGAATTCTTGTCTCAACACAAATTACTTAGGAAAAAGAAAAAGCAATGGACTCTAATAAGAGGGTTCCGCACTCCCATATAGGGACATATGCTTAACACAACATTGAAACCTAGGATTGCTATTTATAGTATTCATCCACTAAAGTGCATTTTATGCAATTGAGTTCATTACTTGTATTTTTGATCAATTAACTTATTCAAATATTGTATTTTTCTCACTAATCAAATCAAACGTCGTTAAGAACAAATTTAAAAATCAAAATATTGCATTTTTGCAATTTTTAGAATTTTCAAATATGCTAGGGATAAATGAATTGTCAATACTCTGTTGAATTTAACTTTTGTAATTTTCTGAATTATCTCGTTTGCCTCCACGCAATTTGAAATGATTTATATAATCTTCAGGCAAATTACTTAAAAAAAAAAAAGCAAAAGCAATGGACTGTAATAAGAAGGTTCTGCACTCCCATCTAGGGATATATGCTTAACACAACATTGAAACTTGGGACTGCTATTTATAATATTCATCCACTAAAGTGTATTTTATGTAATTGTGTCCAATTAACTTATTTAAATATTGTATTTTTCTCACCAATCAAACCAACGACATTAACAACTGAAGTTCCCAATTTCGCCATAGGATCTAGTAGTTTGTGATATTGAGAGGGGGGTGAATTAGTATCACCACAATTCACAATTCGCAGGAAAGTGAACAACTTTAATCTCTTCTTAAAAGCGAACTCTTTCTCAGATTCGACTAAGGTAGATCTATTGCTACCTACTAATCACAATAGTCCCCAAAGTCACCTTTTAGACACCTTGCCTAATAGACAGTTCGGATGTTCTTGTTTAGGTTTTCGTTAGGTTATGGGTTGGCTGATACTTTAACTGCCTTCACAACTCAATTCAAAACACAGAACGTAAAGCAAATTAAGGACACACGAGATTTACGTGGTTCCGTCAACGTGACGTACATCCACGGTGGTAGGGACTCTCCCTTACCGAGACTATCCACTATACTTGAGAATTCCAGTTACAATAGATGTCTTAATCTTCTGCTCCTTTCACTATTGCAATTACTAAGCAAGTACAATACAAAGAGTGTCACTTACTGTGTCTACCCTTCTTCTAGCTTGTCATGCCTTTGTTGAAATGAAAGGCTGCTCCACTGCCGCTTAGAAGTTCACCGCAACGCTCTTTAACCTCTCTTGAAGAAATCTGGAAATACGTTGAGTTCTTTCCAATGCTTCACCGAGTTCCTTCTCTAGGTTGTTTCACACAACTCCTACTTTCACCATCTCACGGTCTCACCCGTCTCCTATTTCACGGTCTTACTGTTTCACGGCCTGTCCTCACACTTCTGGTCTGTCACGCCGTTGCACGTTCTGGTCTCACGCCATCTCCTGACGTACACCCACACTTCTGGTTTGTTGTTTCACATCTCTTAGTCTACCTCACGTTACTGGTTTTTCTGGTTCATGTCTTTTGGCCTGCCTCACGCTTCTGGTCTACTGTCTTCTCTTCCGGGTGGTCTCACGAATACCAGGTCTGCTGTCTTTTCTTCCGGGTGGTCTGTTTCTTATTTCTTCTCTTGCTGGTTGTGCGTTTCTGGTTTGCTTGCAGGAGGCATTTCTGGTTTGCTTGCAGGAGGCGTTTCTGGTTTGCTTGCAGGAGGTCGCACATTCTGGTTTGCTCTCCCGGTGGTGACGTTTCTGATTTGCTCTCCCAGTGGTGTCGTTTCTGATCTCTTGCCGTTCTGCTCTCTCTTCCTTTTGGCCGGTTGTTGTAGGGTTGCTGTTTATTCAATTGTGTTGGCCCTTTACACTAGTTTTGTCTTCCAAGGCCTTTATATACTCTCTTCCATGAAACCCTAATAGGGCTTACATGGCAGATTTACATTCTTGCTCTTACGCGGCGGATTTACTTTCTTGCCCTTCCATGTGATTTTACTGCCCTTCCATGTGACTTTACTCTCTTGTACACTTAACCCTAGTTGACAACAATTACAACCCATACAAGGCTGTGGGAACAACAATCTCCCCCTTTGTAATTGTTGGCAACACTCATAACAAAAACCATTATGCAGCAGTCTTTCATAATCTTCTTAGAGTAATAATCCAGAAGCAGATGGATTACAACTCCCCCTTCCTTTACAGCTCCCCCTGCACTGTTACTTCTCTCCCCCTTTGCCAACTAATTACAAATCTGAAAAACAAGCAAAGTAGAGATGGAGGATTCACCTGATTTTCAGGCTTGAGGAGGCATTCGCACAGACAGACTCATTCTGTGCTTTTCAAATAGCTCTGTGGACAGAGATTTAGTTAGATCTTGTATAGCCTCTTCAACAGATTTAGGTTCAACTTGTGAGAGTAAAGTAGTAGCTCCCACAATTCTTCTTCTTGTTGTAACTCCTGCTGATGGGTCACCTATGATCTGATTTTCTTGATGAGCACTGGTCCACATTTTCTTTGTCTTTCTCTCTTGCACAGTCTTAGTTGCAAGAGAATCTCCTTCTTCATCTTTAGACTCACTCTTCTCTGAGTCTGAACTTACTTCTTTTCCCACTTCTTCATATTGGTCAGATTCTTCATCTATCTTGAAGTCATCTTCTTCACTATCCTCAGCTTCTCCATTATGCGTTGTTTTCCAGTTTTCATCTATTCTCACATCACTGGAAGTGACCACTTTTCCCAGTTTATGCAGATAAACTATGTAACCTTTTGCCTTTGCTGAGTATCCCACAAAGATGCCTTCATCTGACCTAGCATGGAATTTTCCCAAGTTTTGCTCCTTGTTCTTCACAAAACATGGACTGCCAAAGATTCTAAGATACTTGGCTGTTGTCTTCTTCCCACTTCATAGCTCATATGGAGTCTTATCAGTATTGGGCCTTAGTGAAACTCTGTTCAATAGGTGCACGGCTGTAAATGTTGCTTCTGTCCAAAATCTTGTGTGAAGCTTGGATTCCAGTAGTAGAGTTCTTGCCATTTCAACCACAGCTCTATTTTTCCTCTCTACCACCCCATTCTGTTGAGGAGTTCTTGCTGCTGCCATCTGATGGTGAATTCCATACTTCTCAAGGTAATCTTCAAAAGCTCCATTTGTGAATTCAGTGCCTTGATCTAACCTTAATACTTTGATCTTCTTTCCACTCTCATTTTCAGCCAATCTTTTGTATCTCTTGAAGCATTTCAAAACTTTTGACTTATGTGTGAGGTGCATGATGCAGGTCCTTCTGGAATAATCATCAACAAATAAGATGAAGTACCTCTCACCATTCAACCCTTTTGTTCTCATTGGCCCACACAAATCAGTATGTACAATGTCAAGCACTGCTTCAGAACTGACCTCTTTGGTCTTATACTACTTTCTGACATGTTTTCCTTTAGAGCATGCTGAGCAGACATACTCCCTCTCTCTCTTAAGGTCTGGAATGTCTCTAATTGCATGAGTAGTGGTCAGCTTCCTCATGTTTTTTTGTGTTAAGTGTCCCAACCTCCTATGCCAGAGTTGATTTTCTTCTTCTTTTATAAGTAAATAGCTGTTTGTCTTGTCCTCATTAATTACATATAAATTTCCAGCTGTTCTTTTCCCAGCTGCAACAGTATTGCCTTCTTTACTCTTTACTTGGCAACTTGTTTTTGTGAATATCACTTTATGGTCTTCATTGCATAGTTGGCTGATAGATGCTAGATTATATCTGAGTCCTTCAACATGCAGAACATCTTTCAGCTTTCCTTTTCCAATATTTACTGACCCTTGACCACTGATGTTGAGTGAATCATCATTGCCAAACTTGACTCTGCCTTCTCTTGACTTGTTCAGTTTTGATAATTTACTCTTGTCTCCTGTCATGTGTGAAGTGCACCCACTATCAAGGATCCACTGCTTATCCTTGTAGTCAGCCTTTAGTGCAATTTCAGCTATATTACCCACCTCCATTTTAGCTTTATATTCCTTCTTTTGAACTGGCTTGATGATAGCTTTCTCCTTTTCTCAGCTTTGACTGTACTAATTGCTTTCACTGTGCCATTGAGTGCATTCTCTTGCTCAGGGAGAAGTGTCATGCATTTCTTGGCATTATGGCCATCCTGCCCGCACTTTCACACTGTTCCAAGTGTTTCAATATAGCAAACTTGTTCTTTGAAACCACTTGTTTGGGCTTCCACCAACAATCCTTGTCAGTGTGTCCTTGCTTTTTACAGTCTGTGCAAGAACTCACGACAGGTGTTCTCCTCTGAATTTTGTATTGTCTCCCCCTGTATGCAGCATCATATCTTCTCAAGTTGGAGACATATACTGGCCTTCTCCACCAGCAGTTACTTGCCTTATGACCCCAAACTCCACAATAAAGACAGTGACCTTGAAACTGCCTCATCTTGGGTCTAATCACAGCTTGTTTTCTTTTGTTCATTACTTGCTGTGTAGACAACGTGGCTGGCTTCTTTGCTTGTGTGGCTTTCATTTTAGCCACCTTTTTCTCCTTCTTCTGTTCAGCTGTAGCTCTTTGCTGGCTGACCTTCTTTTCTTCATTTTTGTTTGCCACCCTAGGTTGCTTCTTCAAATCCTCTTTATTCTCATCTATCTTCTCCTGAGTCACAACCTTCTCTTTCAACTTCTGTGGCACATTCTTATTATCTTTAGGTAATGCAGCCTCAGATTGCTGCACTTTCTCTTCATTCTTCTTTTCTCTTGCAGAACTTGTTTCTCCTATCATTTCAAGCTTCTGCATGTTCTCTTCACCCTTTTGAGTTGTTGCTGAAGTCTCAGCAACTCTATCTTCATTTCTTCAATTGTTGAAGTCCTTGAGCCAAGCTCCATAGTAAGGTCTTCACATATTTTGATCTGTTCTTCAAGTCAATATGTTCAGCCCTTATTTCATCCTTTTGACTTTCAGCTTCCTCAGACTTTGCTTCAACTTGTTTCATGTGAGCCTCCAACCTTCTTATGGTTCTGCCCCTTCTGATTATCTCCTTTAAAGCTGCTTCCAACTCAGCTTCAAGATCTGGTTCTTCTTCATCAACCTCCTCTTCCTCTTTAAAGGTTGAACTACCACTTTGAGTTGATGCCATGAAGGCATGCTCATCTGATGAGTCTACATCTTCCTCCTCATCGGCTTCTTTTGTCTAGCTCACATAACTCTTGAATGAGCCTCTCTTCTTCTTTTGTGGGCTAGCAGTCTTCTTGCTGGACTTCCTTGACTTGAATGATGGTCTTCTCCATTTTGAATTCTGCTCATCATCAGCATCCTCATCTTCATCATCAAGTTTCACTTTGCACTGAGAAGCAAAGTGTGCAGTTTGTCCACAACGATAACATCTCAAGGACAACTGTCCTTTTCCCTTCTTAGACCCCCTTTTGAATTTCCTTGTGAAGTATGCCAACACTTCACCTTCACTTTCTTCCTCCTCATCATCATCATCATCCTCACTGGATGATTCTTCCTCTTCTTTTATCTTCAAGTGTTTCATAGCTTTGAAAGCTGCCTCCTTTGATACCTTTGACGTTGAGGAGCTCTTAGTTGACTTTATTTTCATCCATATGCAATGAGATTGCACTGGAGATCATGTAGAGACATAGAATTGAGATCTCTACTCTCCTCTATGGCTGCCACCTTTGAGGCAAACCTCTCAGGCAGAATTCTCAGAATTTTCTTCACAATAGATGAGTCCTTCTTGTTCTTCCCATGACTTCTAAGATCGTTTACAGCATCAATAACCCTGGTGAAGAACTCTTGCACTGTCTCATTTTTCTGCATTCTGAGAGATTCATATCTCTCCTTGAAAACTTGAAGCTTGGCCTCCTTCATTCTGCCATCACCTTCATAGACTTTCTGCAATCTGTCCCATATCTCCTTGGCAGATTTGCTGTCCATAACTTTAGCATATTCAGCATCTGTCAATGCTGAAATGATGACATTTGAGGCCTTCCCATTTATCTCAAATTGTCTTAATTGCACTGGGGTTGGATCTTTACCTTCTTTTGGAGGCTCAAAACCCTCCTGTACAGATTTCACCACTTTCATGCCCATGGTTGCAAATACCACCTGCATTCTCGCTCTCCACATATGGTAGTTGGTTCCGTTGAAGATTGGAACCTTCTTGCTGTAAGTAGTGCTGGTGCTGGTACCGGTATCCATTTCTCAGTATGTTGAACAAGTTAAAACTTCTGGAGCTCTTCAAACTAGTACACCAAGCTGTTAAGTTTTATCCTGGTGAACTTGTGCTCTGATACCAATTGAAGTTCCCAACTTCACCCTAGGATCTACTAGTTTGTGATACTGAGAGGGGGGGGTGAATCAGTATCACCACAATTCGCAATTTGTAGGAAAGTGAACAACTTCAATCTCTTCTT
This sequence comes from Bruguiera gymnorhiza, assembly GCA_020883675.1. Classification (NCBI taxonomy): domain Eukaryota; kingdom Viridiplantae; phylum Streptophyta; class Magnoliopsida; order Malpighiales; family Rhizophoraceae; genus Bruguiera; species Bruguiera gymnorhiza. The sequence goes on along the minus strand of JAIRCJ010001040.1, from coordinate 32,427 downwards.
AAAAGCGAACTCTTTCTCAAATTCGACTAAGGTAGATCTATTGCTACCTAATCACAATAGTCCCCAAAGTCACCTTTCAGACACCTTGCCTAATAGACAATTCGGATGTTCTTGTTTAGGTCTTCGTTAGGTTATGGGTTGGCTGATACTTTAGCTGCATTCACAACTCAATTCAAAACACAGAACGTAAAGCAAATTAAGGACACACGAGATTTACGTGGTTCCGTTAACATGATGTACATCCACGGTGGTAGGGACTCTCCCTTACCGAGACTATCGACTATACTTGAGAATTCCAGTTACAATGGATGTCTTAATCTTCTGCTCCTTTCACTATTGCAATTACTAAGCAAGTACAATACAAAGAGTGTCACTAACTGTGTCTACCCTTCTTCTAGCTTGTCTTACCTCTGTTGAAATGAAAGGCTGCTCCACTGCCGCTTAGAAGTTCACTGCAAAGCTCTCTAACCTGTCTTGAAGAAATTTGGAAATACGTTGAGTTCTTTCTGATGCTTCACCGAATTCCTTCTCTAGGTTATTTCACACAACTCCTGCTTTCACCGTCTCACGGTCTCACTCGTCTCCTATTTCACGGTCTTACTGTTTCACGGCCTGTCCTCACACTTCTGGTCTGTCACGTCGTTGCACGTTCTGGTCTCACGCCGTCTCCTAACGTACACCCACACTTCTGGTTTGTTGTTTCACGTCTCTTAGTCTGCCTCACGTTACTGGTTTTTCTAGTTCACGTCTTTCGGCCTGCCTCACGCTTCTGGTCTGCTGTCTTCTCTTCTGGGTGGTCTCATGAATACCAGGTCTGCTGTCTTTTCTTCCGGGTGGTCTGTTTCTCATTTCTCCTCTTGCTGGTTGTGCGTTTCTGGTTTGCTTGCAGGATGTGTTTCTGGTTTGCTTGCAGGAGGCGTTTCTGGTTTACTTACAGGACATGTTTCTGGTTTGCTTGCAGGAGGTCGCACGTTCTGGTTTGCTCTCCCGGTGGTGACGTTTCTGGTTTGCTCTCCCAGTGGTGTCGTTTCTGATCTCTTGCCGTTCTGCTCTCTCTTCCTTTTGGCCGGTTGTTGTAGGGTTGCTATTTATTCAATTGTGTTGGCCCTCTACACTAGTTTTGTCTTCCAAGGCCTTTATATACTCTCTTCCATGAAACCCTAATAGGGCTTACATGACAGATTTACGTTCTTGCCCTTACGCGGCGGATTTACTTTCTTGCCCTTCCACGTGACTTTACTGCCCTTCCATGTGACTTTACTCTCTTGCACACTTAACCCTAGTTGACAACAATTACAACCCATACAAGGCTGTGGGAACAACAACAACAAATCTAAAAATCAAAATATTGCATTTTTGCAATTTTTAGAATTTTACAATTTACTAGGAATAAAGAAATTGTTAATAATCTCTAAAATTTAAATTTTATAATTTTCTAAATGATCTCTTTTGCCTCAATGCAATTTCAAATGATTTATATAATCTTTAGGCAAATTACTAAAGAAAAAGCAAAAGCAATCGACTGTAATAAGAAAGTTCTGCACTCCTATCCAGGGATATATGCTTAATACAACATTGAAACTTGGGATTGCTATTTATAATATTTATCCACGAAAGTGTATTTTATGCAATTGAGTGCATTACTTATATTTTTGTTCAATTAACTTATTCAAATATTGTATTTTTCTCACCAATCAAATCAAATGACATTAACAACAAATCTAAAAATCAAAATATTGCATTTTTGCAATTTTTAAAATGTTACAATCTGCTAGGGATAAAGAAATTGTTAATAATCTGTAGAATTTAAATTTTTCAATTTTCTAAATTGTCTTCTTTGCCTCAACTCAATTTGAAATAATTTATATAATCTTCAGTCAAATTACTTAACAAAAAGCAAAAGCAATGGACTGTAATAAGAAGGTTCTGCACTCTCATCCAAGGATATCTGCTTAACACAACATTGAAACTTGGGATTGCTATTTATAATATTCATCCATGAAAGTGTATTTTAAGCAATTAAGTGCATTACTTGTATTTTTGTTTAATTAACCTATTCAAATATTGTATTTTTCTCACCAATCAAATCAAACGACATTAACAAAAAATTTAAAAATCAAAATATTGTATTTTTGTAATATTTAGAATTTTAAAATCTGCTAGGGATAAGGAAATTGTTAATAATCTGTAAAATTTAAATTTTGCAATTTTCTTAATTGTTTGCTTTGCCTCAATGTAATTTGAAATGATTTATATAATTCCTGTCTTCAGACAAATTACTTAGGAAAAAGGAAAACCAATGGACTTTAAAAAGTTGGTTCCCCACTCCCATCTAGGGATATATGCTTTACACAACCTTGAAACTTGAGATTGCAATTTATAATATTCATCCACTAAAGTGTCTTTGATGGAATTGAGTCCATTACTTGTATTTTTATTCAATTAATATATTCAAATATTGTATTTTTCTCACCAATCAAATCAAACGACATTAACAATAAACTTAAAAATCAAAATATTGCATTTTTGCAATTTTTAGAATTTTAAAATCTACTAAGGAGAAATGAATTGTCAATACTCTGTTGAATTTAACTTTTGCAATTTTCTGAATTGTCTCTTTTGCCTCAACGCAATTTGAAATGATTTATATAATTTGCAGGCAAATTACTTAAGAAAAAGCAAAAGCAATGGACTGTAATAAGAGGGTTCTGCACTCCTATCCAAGGATATATGCTTAACACAACATTGAAACTTGGGAGTGCTATTTATAATATTCATCTACGAAAGTGTATTTTATGCAATTGAGTGCATTACTTATATTTTTGTTCAGTTAACTTATTCAAATATTGTATTTTTCTCACTAATCAAATCAAAAGACATTAATAACAAATTTAAAAATCAAAATATTGCATTTTTGCAATTTTTAGAATTTTACAATCTACTAGGGATAAAGAAATTGTTAATAATCTGTAGAATTTAAATTTTGCAATTTTCTTAATTGTTTGCTTTGCCTCAATGTAATTTGAAATGATTTATATAATTCCTGTCTTCAGACAAATTACTTAGGAAAAAGGAAAACCAATGGACTTTAAAAAGTTGGTTCCCCACTCCCATCTAGGGATATATGCTTTACACAACCTTGAAACTTGAGATTGCAATTTATAATATTCATCCACTAAAGTGTCTTTGATGGAATTGAGTCCATTACTTGTATTTTTATTCAATTAATATATTCAAATATTGTATTTTTCTCACCAATCAAATCAAACGACATTAACAATAAACTTAAAAATCAAAATATTGCATTTTTGCAATTTTTAGAATTTTAAAATCTACTAAGGAGAAATGAATTGTCAATACTCTGTTGAATTTAACTTTTGCAATTTTCTGAATTGTCTCTTTTGCCTCAACGCAATTTGAAATGATTTATATAATTTGCAGGCAAATTACTTAAGAAAAAGCAAAAGCAATGGACTGTAATAAGAGGGTTCTGCACTCCTATCCAAGGATATATGCTTAACACAACATTGAAACTTGGGAGTGCTATTTATAATATTCATCTACGAAAGTGTATTTTATGCAATTGAGTGCATTACTTATATTTTTGTTCAGTTAACTTATTCAAATATTGTATTTTTCTCACTAATCAAATCAAAAGACATTAATAACAAATTTAAAAATCAAAATATTGCATTTTTGCAATTTTTAGAATTTTACAATCTACTAGGGATAAAGAAATTGTTAATAATCTGTAGAATTTAAATTTTGCAATTTTCTTAATTGTTTGCTTTGCCTCAATGTAATTTGAAATGATTTATATAATTCCTGTCTTCAGACAAATTACTTAGGAAAAAGGAAAACCAATGGACTTTAAAAAGTTGGTTCCCCACTCCCATCTAGGGATATATGCTTTACACAACCTTGAAACTTGAGATTGCAATTTATAATATTCATCCACTAAAGTGTCTTTGATGGAATTGAGTCCATTACTTGTATTTTTATTCAATTAATATATTCAAATATTGTATTTTTCTCACCAATCAAATCAAACGACATTAACAATAAACTTAAAAATCAAAATATTGCATTTTTGCAATTTTTAGAATTTTAAAGTCTACTAAGGAGAAATGAATTGTCAATACTCTGTTGAATTTAACTTTTGCAATTTTCTGAATTGTCTCTTTTGCCTCAACGCAATTTGAAATGATTTATATAATTTGCAGGCAAATTACTTAAGAAAAAGCAAAAGCAATGGACTGTAATAAGAGGGTTCTGCACTCCTATCCAAGGATATATGCTTAACACAACATTGAAACTTGGGAGTGCTATTTATAATATTCATCTACGAAAGTGTATTTTATGCAATTGAGTGCATTACTTATATTTTTGTTCAGTTAACTTATTCAAATATTGTATTTTTCTCACTAATCAAATCAAAAGACATTAATAACAAATTTAAAAATCAAAATATTGCATTTTTGCAATTTTTAGAATTTTACAATCTACTAGGGATAAAGAAATTGTTAATAATCTGTAGAATTTAAATTTTGCAATTTTCTTAATTGTTTGCTTTGCCTCAATGTAATTTGAAATGATTTATATAATTCCTGTCTTCAGACAAATTACTTAGGAAAAAGGAAAACCAATGGACTTTAAAAAGTTGGTTCCCCACTCCCATCTAGGGATATATGCTTTACACAACCTTGAAACTTGAGATTGCAATTTATAATATTCATCCACTAAAGTGTCTTTGATGGAATTGAGTCCATTACTTGTATTTTTATTCAATTAATATATTCAAATATTGTATTTTTCTCACCAATCAAATCAAACGACATTAACAATAAACTTAAAAATCAAAATATTGCATTTTTGCAATTTTTAGAATTTTAAAATCTACTAAGGAGAAATGAATTGTCAATACTCTGTTGAATTTAACTTTTGCAATTTTCTGAATTGTCTCTTTTGCCTCAACGCAATTTGAAATGATTTATATAATTTGCAGGCAAATTACTTAAGAAAAAGCAAAAGCAATGGACTGTAATAAGAGGGTTCTGCACTCCTATCCAAGGATATATGCTTAACACAACATTGAAACTTGGGAGTGCTATTTATAATATTCATCTACGAAAGTGTATTTTATGCAATTGAGTGCATTACTTATATTTTTGTTCAGTTAACTTATTCAAATATTGTATTTTTCTCACTAATCAAATCAAAAGACATTAATAACAAATTTAAAAATCAAAATATTGCATTTTTGCAATTTTTAGAATTTTACAATCTACTAGGGATAAAGAAATTGTTAATAATCTGTAGAATTTAAATTTTGCAATTTTCTTAATTGTTTCCTTTGCCTCAATGTAATTTGAAATGATTTATATAATTCCTGTCTTCAGACAAATTACTTAGGAAAAAGGAAAACCAATGGACTTTAAAAAGTTGGTTCCCCACTCCCATCTAGGGATATATGCTTTACACAACCTTGAAACTTGAGATTGCAATTTATAATATTCATCCACTAAAGTGTCTTTGATGGAATTGAGTCCATTACTTGTATTTTTATTCAATTAATATATTCAAATATTGTATTTTTCTCACCAATCAAATCAAACGACATTAACAATAAACTTAAAAATCAAAATATTGCATTTTTGCAATTTTTAGAATTTTAAAGTCTACTAAGGAGAAATGAATTGTCAATACTCTGTTGAATTTAACTTTTGCAATTTTCTGAATTGTCTCTTTTGCCTCAACGCAATTTGAAATGATTTATATAATTTGCAGGCAAATTACTTAAGAAAAAGCAAAAGCAATGGACTGTAATAAGAGGGTTCTGCACTCCTATCCAAGGATATATGCTTAACACAACATTGAAACTTGGGAGTGCTATTTATAATATTCATCTACGAAAGTGTATTTTATGCAATTGAGTGCATTACTTATATTTTTGTTCAGTTAACTTATTCAAATATTGTATTTTTCTCACTAATCAAATCAAAAGACATTAATAACAAATTTAAAAATCAAAATATTGCATTTTTGCAATTTTTAGAATTTTACAATCTACTAGGGATAAAGAAATTGTTAATAATCTGTAGAATTTAAATTTTGCAATTTTCTTAATTGTTTGCTTTGCCTCAATGTAATTTGAAATGATTTATATAATTCCTGTCTTCAGACAAATTACTTAGGAAAAAGGAAAACCAATGGACTTTAAAAAGTTGGTTCCCCACTCCCATCTAGGGATATATGCTTTACACAACCTTGAAACTTGAGATTGCAATTTATAATATTCATCCACTAAAGTGTCTTTGATGGAATTGAGTCCATTACTTGTATTTTTATTCAATTAATATATTCAAATATTGTATTTTTCTCACCAATCAAATCAAACGACATTAACAATAAACTTAAAAATCAAAATATTGCATTTTTGCAATTTTTAGAATTTTAAAATCTACTAAGGAGAAATGAATTGTCAATACTCTGTTGAATTTAACTTTTGCAATTTTCTGAATTGTCTCTTTTGCCTCAACGCAATTTGAAATGATTTATATAATTTGCAGGCAAATTACTTAAGAAAAAGCAAAAGCAATGGACTGTAATAAGAGGGTTCTGCACTCCTATCCAAGGATATATGCTTAACACAACATTGAAACTTGGGAGTGCTATTTATAATATTCATCTACGAAAGTGTATTTTATGCAATTGAGTGCATTACTTATATTTTTGTTCAGTTAACTTATTCAAATATTGTATTTTTCTCACTAATCAAATCAAAAGACATTAATAACAAATTTAAAAATCAAAATATTGCATTTTTGCAATTTTTAGAATTTTACAATCTACTAGGGATAAAGAAATTGTTAATAATCTGTAGAATTTAAATTTTGCAATTTTCTAAATTGTTTCCTTTGCTTCAACTCAATTTGAAATGATTTATATAATCTTCAGTTAAATTACTTAAGAAAAAGCAAAAGCAATGGACCGTAATAAGAAAGTTCTGCACTCCCATCTAGGGATATATGCTTAACACAACATTGAAACTTGGGATTGCTATTTATAATATTTATCCATGAAAGTGTATTTTATGCAATTGAGTGCATTACTTGTGTTTTTGTTCAATTAACTTATTCAAATATTGTATTTTTCTCACTAATCAAATCAAATGACATTAGTAACAAAATTAAAAATCAAAATATTGCATTTTTGCAATTTTTTAGAATTTTAAAATCTACTAGGGATAAAGAAATTGTTAATAATCTGTATAATTTAAATTTTGCAATTTTCTTAATTTTCTGCTTTACCCTCATTGTAAATTTGAAAATGATTTATAGAATTCCCTGTCTTCAGACAAATTACTTAGGAAAAAGGAAAACCAATGGACT
>JAIRCJ010001040.1:0-22312 GCA_020883675.1 Bruguiera gymnorhiza | reverse complement strand
ATATTATATTTTTCTAAGCAATTAAATCAAACGACATTAACAATAAATTTAAAAATCAAAATATTTCAATTTTGCAATTTTTTGAATTTTAAAATCTGCGAGGGATAAATGAATTATCAATACTCTATTGAATTTAAATTTTGTAATTTTTCTAAATTATCTCCTTTGCCTCGACGCAATTTGAAATGATTTATATAATTTTCAGGCAAATTACTTAAGAAAAATCAAAAGCACTGGACTGTAATAAGAAGGTTCTGCACTCCTATCTAGGAATATATGCTTTACACAACATTGAAACATGGGACTGCTATTTATAATTTTCATCCATTAAAGTGTATTTTATGCAATTGAGTCCATTACTTGTAATTTTGTTGAATTAACGTATTCAAATATTGTATTTTTCTCACTAATCAAATCAAACAACATTAACAACAAATCTAAAAATCAAAATATTGCATTTTTGTAATTTTTAGAATTTTACAATCTACTAGGGATAAAAAAATTGTTAATAATCTGTAGAATTTAAATTCTTCAATTTTCTCAATTGTTTCGTTTGCCTCAACTCAATTTGAAATGATTTATATAATCTTCAGTCAAATTACTTAAGAAAAAGCAAAAGCAATGGACTGTAATAAGAAGGTTCTGCACTCTCGTCCAAGGATATCTGCTTAACACAATATTGAAACTTGGGATTGCTATTTATAATATTCATCCACGAAAGTGTTTTTTATGCAATTAAGTGCATTACTTGTATTTTTGTTTAATTAACTTATTCAAATATTGTATTTTTCTCACCAATCAAATCAAACAACATTAAGAATAAATTTAAAAATCAAAATATTGCATTTTTGCAATTTTTAGAATTTTAAAATCTTCTAAGGAGAAATGAATTGTCAATACTCTATGGAAATAAAACTTTTACAATTTTCTAAATTGTCTCCTTTGCCTCAACGCAATTTGAAATGATTTATATAATCTTTAGGCAAATTACTTAAGAAAAAGCAAAAGCAATGGACTGTAATAAGAGGGTTCTGCACTCCCATCCAGGGATATATGTTTAACACAACATTAAAACTTGGGAGTGCTATTTATAATATTCATCCACGAAAGTGTATTTTATGCAATTGAGTGCATTACTTATATTTTTGTTCAATTAACTTATTGAAATATTGTATTTTTCTGACCAATCAAACCAAACGACATTAACAACAAATTTAAAAATCAAAATATTGCATTTTTGCAATTTTTAGAATTTTACAATCTGCTAAGGATAAAGAAATTGTTAATAATCTGTAGAATTTAAATTTTGCAATTTTCTAAATTGTTTCCTTTGCCTCAACTCAATTTGAAATGATTTATATAATCTTCAGTCAAATTACTTAAGAAAAAGCAAAAGTAATGGACTGCAATAAGAAAGTTCTGCTCTCCCATCTAGGGATATATGCTTAACACAACATTAAAACTTGGGATTGCTATTTATAATATTTATGCACGAAAGTGTATTTTATGCAATTAAGTGCATTACTTGCGTTTTTGTTCAATTAACTTATTCAAATATTGTATTTTTCTCACCAATCAAATCAAATGACATTAATAACAAATTTAAAAATCAAAATATTGCATTTTGCAATTTTTAGAATTTTAAAATCTGCTAGGGATAAAGAAATTATTAATAATCTATAGAATTTAAATTTTGTAATTTTCTTAATTGTCTTCTTTGCCTCAATGTAATTTGAAAGGATTTATAGAATTCCTATCTTCAGACAAATTACTTAGGAAAAAGGAAAACCAATGGACTCTAAAAAGATAGTTCCCCACTTCCATCTAGGGATATATGCTTGACACAACTTTGAAACTTTGGATTGCTATTTATAATATTCATCCACTAAAGTGTCTTTTATCCAATTGAGTCCATTACTTGTATTTTTGTTCAATTAACATATTCAAATATTATATTTTTCACATGTTATATTTTTCTCACCAATTAAATTAAAACAACATTAACAATAAGTTTAAAGATCAAAATATTTCACTTTTGCAATTTTTAGAATTTTAAATTCTGGTAGGGATAAATGAATTGTCACTGCTCTGTTGAATTTAAAATTTCCAATTTTCTTAATTGTCTCCTTTGCCTTAACGTAGTTTGAAATGATTTGTATAATCTTCAGGCAAATTACTTAGGAAAAAGCAAAAGCAATGGACTGTAATAAGAAGGATCTACAGTCCCATCTTGGGATATATGCTTAACTCAACATTGAAACTTGGAATTGCCATTTACAATATTCATCCACTAACATGCATTTTATGCAATTAAGTCCATTACTTGTATTTTTGTTCAATTAACTTCTCAAAATATTGCATTTTTCCCACCAATCAAATCAACGACATTAACAACAAATTTAAAAATCAAAATATTGCATTTTTGCAATTTTTAGAATTTTAAAATCTGTTAGGGATAAATAAATTGTCAATAATCTGTAGAATTATAATTTTGCAATTTTCTTAATTGTCTCCTTTGCCTCAATGCAATTTGAAATGATTTATGGAATTATTGTTTTCAGACAAATTACTTAAGAAAAAGGAATAACAATGGACTCTAATAAGATGGTTATGCACTCCCATCTAAGGATATATGCTTCACACAACTTTGAAACTTGAGATTGCTATTTATAATATTCATCCACTAAAGTCTCTTTTATGCAATTGTGGCCATTACTTGTATTTTTGTTCAATTAACATATTCAAATATTATATTTTTCACATATTATATTTTTCTCACCAATTAAATCAAACGACATTAACAATAAATTTAAAGATCAAAATATTGCAATTTTCCAATTTTTAGAATTTTAAATTCTGCTAGGGATAAATGAATTGTCAATGCTCTATTGAATTTAAATTTTCCAATTTTCTGAATCGTCTCCTTTGCCTCAACCTAATTTGAAATGATTTATATAATCTTCTGAAAAATTACTTAAGAAAAAGCAAAAGCAATGGACTGTAATAAGAAGGTTCTGCACTCTCATCTTGGGATATATGCTTATCACAACATTGAAATTTGGGATTGCTATTTATAATATTCATCCACTAATGTGCATTTTTTGCAATTGAGTCCATTACTTGTATTTTTGTTCAATTAACTTCTTAAAATATTGCATTTTTCCTACCAATCAAATCTAACGACATTAACAACAAATTTAAAAATCAAAATATTGCATTTTTGCAATTTTTAGAATTTTAAAATCTGTTAGGGATAAATAAATTGTCAATAATCTGTAAAATTATAATTTTGCAATTTTCTTAATTGTCTCCTTTGCCTCAATGCAATTTGAAATGATTTATGGAATTATTGTTTTCAGACAAATTACTTAAGAAAAAGGAATAACAATGGACTCTAATAAGATGGTTATGCACTCCCATCTAAGGATATATGCTTCACACAACTTTGAAACTTGAGATTGCTATTTATAATATTCGTCCACTAAAGTCTCTTTTATGCAATTATGGCCATTACTTGTATTTTTGTTCAATTAACATATTCAAATATTATATTTTTCACATATTATATTTTTCTCACCAATTAAATCAAACGACATTAACAATAAATTTAAAGATCAAAATATTGCAATTTTCCAATTTTTAGAATTTTAAATTCTGCTAGGGATAAATGAATTGTCAATGCTCTATTGAATTTAAATTTTCCAATTTTTTGAATCGTCTCCTTTGCCTCAACCTAATTTGAAATGATTTATATAATCTTCTGAAAAATTACTTAAGAAAAAGCAAAAGCAATGGACTGTAACAAGAAGGTTCTGCACTCTCATCTTGGGATATATGCTTATCACAACATTGAAATTTGGGATTGCTATTTATAATATTCATCCACTAATGTGCATTTTTTGCAATTGAGTCCATTACTTGTATTTTTGTTCAATTAACTTCTTAAAATATTACATTTTTCCCACCAATCAAATCTAACGACATTAACAACAAATTTAAAAATCAAGATATTGCATTTTTGCAATTTTTAGAATTTTAAAATCTGTTAGGGATAAATAAATTGTCAATAATCTGCAGAATTATAATTTTACAATTTTCTTAATTGTCTCCTTTGCCTCAATGCAATTTGAAATGATTTATAGAATTCTTGTCTTCAGACAAATCACTTAAGAAAAAGGAAAAGCAATGCACTCAAATAAGATGGTTTCCCACTCCCATCTAGGGATATATGCTTCACATAACTTTGAAACTTAGGATTGCTATTTATAATATTCATCCACAAAAGTCTCTTTTATCCAATTGAGTCCATTACTTGGATTTTTATTCAATTAACATATTCAAATATTATATTTTTCACATATTATGTTTTACTCACCAATTAAATCAAACGACATTAACAATAAATTTAAAGATCAAAATATTTCACTTTTGCAATTTTTAGAATTTTAAAATCTGCTAGGGATAAATGAATTGTCAATACTCTATTGATTTTAAATTTTCCAATTTTCTGAATTATCTCCTTTGCCTCAACAAAATTTCAAATAATTTATATAATCTTCAGGCAAATTACTTAAGAAAAAGCAAAACCAATGGACTATAATAAGAAGGTTCTGCCCTCCCATCTAGAGATATATGCTTACCACAACATTGAAACTTGGAATTGCTATTTACAATATTCATCCACTAACGTGCATTTTATGCAATTGAGTCCATTACTTATATTTTTGTTTAATTAACTTGTTAAAATATTGCATTTTTCTCACCAATCAAATCTAACGACATTAACAACGAATTTAAAAATCAAAATATTGCATTTTTGCAATTTTTAGAATTTTAAAATCTTCTTGGGATAAATAAATTGTCAATAAAGTGCAGAATTATAATTTTGCAATTTTCTTAATTTTCTCCTTTGCCTCAATGCAATTTGAAAAGATTTATAGAATTCTTGTCTTCAAACAAATTACCTAAGAAAAAGGAAAAGCAATGGACTCAAATAAGATGGTTCCCCACTCCCATCTATGGATATATGCATAACACAACATTGAATCTTGGGATTGCAAGTTATAATATTCATCCACTCAAGTGTATTCTATGCAATTGGGTCTATTACTTGTATTTTTGTTCAATTAACATATTCTAAGATTATATTTTTCACATATTATGTTTTTCTCGCTAATTAAATCAAACGAAATTAACAATAACTTTAAAAATCAAAATATTCCAATTTTTCAATTTTTTGAATTGTCTGCTTTGCCACAACGCAATTTGAAATCATTTATATAATCTTCTGGCAAATTACTTAAGAAACAGCCAAAGCAATGGACTGTAATCAGAAGGTTCCACACTCCCATCTAGGAATATATGCTTCACACAAGCTTGAAACTTGAGATTGCTATTTATAATCTTCATCCACTAAAGTGTCTTTTATGCAATTGAGTCCATTACTTGTATTTTTGTTCAATTAACATATTCAAATATTATATTTTTCACATATTATATTTTTTTCACCAATTAAATCAAGCTACATTAATAATAAATTTAAAAATCAAAATATTTCAATTTTGCAATTTTTAGAATTTTAAAATCTGCTAGGGATAAATTAATTGTTAATACTTTATTGAGTTTAAATTTTGCAATTTTCTTAATTGTCTCCTTTGCCTCAACGCAATTTGAAATGATTTATATAATCTTCAGGCAAATTACTTAAGAAAAAGCAAAAGCAATCGACTGTAATAAAAGAGTTCTGCACCCCCATCTAAGGATACATGTTTAAAACAACATTAAAACTTGGAATTGCTATTTATAATATTCATTCACTAAAGTGTATTTTATGCAATTGAGTCCATAACCTGTATTTTTGCTCAATTAACGTGTTTAAATATTATATTTTTCTTGCCAATCAAATCAAATGACATTAACAATAAATTTAAAAATCAAAATATTGCATTTTTGCAATTTTAAGAATTTTAAAATCTGATAGGGATAAATAAATTGTTAATACACTGTCGAATTTAAATTTTGCAATTTTTTTGAATTGTCTCCTTTGCCTCAACGCAATTTGAAATGATTTATATAATCTTTAGGCAAATTAATTAAGAAAAAGCAAAAGCAATGGACTGTAATAAGAAGGTTCTGCACTCCCATCTAGGGATATATGCTTAACACAACATTGAAACTTGGGATTGCTATTTATAATATTCATCCACTAATGGCCATTTTATGCAATTGAGTCCATTACTTGTATTTTTGTTCAATTAACTTATTAAAATATTGCATTTTTCTCACTAATCAAATCGAATGACATTAATAATAAATTTAAAAATCAAAATATTGCATTTTTACAATTTTTTGAATTTTAAAATCTGGTAGGGATAAATGAATTGCCAATACTCTGTTGAATTTAAATTTTGCAATATTCTGAATTGTCTCCTTTGCCTCAACGCAATTTGAAATGATTTATATAATCTTTAGGCAAATTACTTATGAAAAAGCAAAAGCAATGAACAGTAGTAAGAAGGTTCTGCACTCCCATCTATAGATATATGCATAACACAACATTGAATCTTAGGATTGCAAGTTATAATATTCATCCACTAAAGTGTATTTTATGCAATTGGGTCCATTACTTGTATTTTTGTTTAATTAACGTATTCACATATTATATTCTTCTCAATAATCAAATCAAATGACATTAACAATAAATTTAAAAATCAAAATATTGCATTTTTGCAATTTTTGGAAATTTACAATCCACTAGAGATAAATGAATTGTCAATACTCTGTTGAATTTAAATTTTGCAATTTTCTTAATTGTCTCCTTTGCCTTAATGCAATTTGAAATGATTTATAGAATTCTTGTCTTCAGACAAATTACTTAAGAAAAAGGAAAAGCAATGGACTCTAATAAAGTGGTTCCCCATTCCTCTCTAGGGATATATGCCTCACACAACCATGAAACTTCTGTTTGCTTTTTATAATATTCATCCACTAAAGTGTCTTTTATGCAATTGAGTTCATTACTTGTATTTTTGTTCAATTAGCATATTAAAATATTATATTTTTTACATAGTATATTTTTCTCACCAATTAAATCAAACGACATTAACGATAAATTTAAAAATCAAAATATTTCAATTTTGGAATTTTTAGAATTTATAATTTGCTAGGGATAACTAAATTGTCAATACTTTGTTGAATTTAAATTTTTCAATTTTCTAAATTGTCTCCTTTGCCTCAATGCAATTTGAAATCATTTATATAATCTTCACGCAAATTGCTTAAGAAAAAGCAAAAGCAATGGGCTGTAATAAGAAGGTTCTGCACTCCCATTTAGGGATATATGCTTAACACAACATTGAAACTTGGGATTGCTATTTATAATATTCATCCACTAAAGTGTATTTTATGGAATTAAGTCCATTACTTGTATTTTTGTTCAATTAACTTATTCAAATATTGTATTTTTCCCACCAATCAAATCAAACAATTTTAACAACAAATTTAAAAATCAAAATATTGCATTTTTGCAATTTTTAGAATTTTAAAATCTGTTAGGGATAAATAAATTGTCAAAAATTTGTTGAATTTAAATTTTTCAATTTTCTTAATTGTCTCCTTTACCTCAATGTAATTTGAAATGATTTATCGAATTCCTGTCATTAGACAAATTACTTAAGAAAAAGGAAAAACAATGGATTCTAATAAGATCGTTTCGCACTCCCATCCAGTGATATATGCTTCAAACCACCTTGAAACTTGAGATTGCTCTTTATAATATTCATCCACTAAAGTGTTATTTATGCAATTAAGTCCATTACTTGAATTTTTGTTCAATTAACATATTCAAATATTATATTTTTCTCACCAATTAAATCAAACGACATTAATATTAAATTTAAAAATCACAATATTTTAATTTTGCAATTTTTTGAATTTTAAAATCTGCTAGGGATAACTGAATTGTTAATACTCTATTGAATTTAAATTTTGCAATTTTCTGAATTGTTTCCTTTGCCTCGATGCAATTTGAAATGATTTATAGAATTCTTGCTTTCAGACAAATTACTTAAGATAAAGGAAAAGCAATGAACCCTAATAAGATGGTTCCCCACTCCCATCTAGGTATATATGCTTCACACAACCTTGAAACTTGAGATTGCTATTTGTAATATTCATCCATTAATGTGTCTTTTATGCAATTGACTCCATTACTTGTATTTTTGTTCAATTGACATATTCACATATTATATTTTTCACATATTATATTTTTCTCACCAATTAAATCAAACAATATTAACAATAAATTTAAAAATCAAAATATTGCATTTTTACAATTCTACTAGGGAAAAATGAATTGTCAATACTCTGTTCAATTTAAATTTTGTAATTTTCTAAATTGTCTCCTTTGCCTCAACTCAATTTGAAATAATTAATATAATCTTCAGGCAAATTACTTAAGAAAAAGTAAAAACAATGTACTCTAATAAGAAGGTTATGCACTCCCATATAGGGATATATGCTTAACACAACATAGAAACTTGGGATTGCTATTTATAATAATCATCCACTAAAGTGTATTTTATGCAATTAAGTCCATTAGTCATATTTTTGTTCAATTAACTTTTTCAAATATTGTATTTTTCTCACCAATCAAATCAAACAACATTAACAACAAATTTAAAAAGCACGATATTGCATGTTTGCAATTTTTAGAATTTTAAAATCTGTTAAGGATAAATAAATTGTCAATAATCTGTTGAATTTAAATTTTGCAATTTTCTTAATTCTCTTCTTTGCCTCTAGGCAATTTGAAATGATTTATGGAATTCCTATTTTCAGACAAATTACTTAAGAAAAAGGAAAAGCATTGGACTCTAATAAGATGGTTCCGCTCTCCCATCTAGGGATATATGCTTCACACAACCTTGAAACTTGAGATTGCTATTTATAATATTCATCCACTAAAGTATGTTTTATGTAATTGAGTTCATTACTTGTATTTTTGTTCAATTAGCATATTCAAATATTATATTTTTCACATAGTATATTTTTCTCACCAATTAAATCAAATGGCTTTAACGATAAATTTAAAAATCCAAATATTTCGATTTTTCAATTTTTAGAATTTATAATCTGCTAGGGATAACTGAATTGTGAATACTCTGTTGAATTTAAATTTTGCAATTTTCTGAGTTGTCTCCTTTGCCTCAACGCAATTTGAAATGATTTATATAATCTTCATGCAAATTGCTTAAGAAAAAGCAAAAGCAATGGGCTATAATAAGAAGGTTCTACACTCCCATCTAGGGATATATGCTGAACATAACAGTGAAACTTGGGATTGTTATTTATAATATTCATCCACTAAAGTGTATTTTATGCAATTGAGTCCATTATTTGTATTTTTATTCAATTAACTTATTCAAATATTGTATCTTTTTCACCAATCAAATCAAACGATATTAACAACAAATTTAAAAATCATAATATTGCATTTTTGCAATTTTTAGAGTTTTAAAATCTGCTAGGGATAAATAGATTGTCAATAATTTGTTGAATTTAAATTTTGCAATTTTCTTAATTCTCTCCTTTGCCTCAATGCAATTTGAAATAATTTATAGAATTCTTGTTTTCAGACCAATTACTTAAGAAAAAGGAAAAGCAAAGGACTGTAATAAGATAGTTCTGCACTCCTATCTTGAGATATATGCTTAACACAACATTGAAACTTGGGATTGCTATTTATAATATTCATCCACTAATGTGTATTTTATACAATTGAGTCTATTACTTGTATTTTTGTTCCATTAACTTATTCAAATATTGTATTTTTCTCACCAATCAAATCAAACGACATTAACAACAAATTTAAAAATCAAAATGTTGCATTTTTGCAATTTTTAGAATTTTAAAATCTGCAAGGGATAAATAAATTGTCAATAATCTATTGCATTTAAATTTTGCAATTTTGTTAATTCTTACCTTTGTCTCAATGCAATTTGAAATGATTTATAGAATTCTTGTTTTTAGACAAATTACTTAAGAAAAAGGAAAAGCAATGAACTCTAATAAGATAGTTTCGTACTCCCATCTAGGGATATATGCCTCACACAACCTTGAAAATTGGGTTTGCTATTTATAATATTCATCCACTAAAATGTTTTTTATGCAATTGAGTCCATTACTTGTATTTTTGTTAAATTGACATATTCAAATATTATATTTTTCACATATTATATTTTTCCCACCAATTAAATCAAACAACCTTAACAATAAATTTAAAAATCAAAATATTGCATTTTTTCATTTTTTAAAATTTTAAAATCTGCTAGGGATAAATGAATTGTCAACACATTGTTGAATTTAACTTTTGCAATTTTTTGAATTGTCTCCTTTGCCTCAACGTAATTTGAAATAACTTATATAATTTTCAGGCAAATTACTTAAGAAAAAGCAAAAGCAATGGACTGTAATAAGAGGTTCTACACTCCCATCTAAGGATATATGCTTAACATAACATTGAAACTTGGGAGTGCTATTTATAATATTCATCCACTTAATTGTATTTTATGCAATTGACTCTATTACTTGTACTTTTGTTCAATTAACTCATTCAAATATGATATTTTTCACATAATATATTTTTCTCACCAATTAAATCAAACGACATTAACAATAAATATAAAAATCAAAATATTTCACTTTTGCAATTTTTAGAATTTTAAAATCTGCTATGGATAAATGAATTGTCAATATTCTGTTGATTTTAAATTTTCCAATTTTCTGAATTGTCTCATTTGCCTCAACGCAATTTGAAATGATTTATAGAATTCTTGTCTTCAGACAAGTTACTTAAGAAAAAGGAAAAGTAATGGACTTTAATAAGATGGTTCTACACTCCCATCTAGGAATATATGCTTACTTGTATTTTTGTTCAATTAACATATTCAAATATAATATTTTTCACATATTATATTCTTCTCACCAATTAAATCATACGATATTAACAATAAATTTAAAAATCAAAATATTTCAATTTTGCAATTTTTTGAATTTTAAAATCTCCAAGGGATAAATGAATTGTCAATACTCTATTGAATTTAAATTTTGCAATTTTCTGAATTGTCTCCTTTGCCTCAACGTAATTTGAAATGATTTATATAATCGTTAGGTAAATTACTTAAGAAAAAGCAAAAGTAATGGACAGTAATAAGAAGGTTCTGCACTCCCATCTAGGGATATATGTTTAACACAATATTGAAACTTGGGACTACTATTTATAATAATCATCCACTAAAGTGTATTTTATGGACTTGAGTCTATTATTTGTATTTTTGTGAAGTTCCATTTCTGCGAACGTGGATTTGGCATCGGACTTATTGTTGCATGAGATAAATGGATTTGAATGTCAGATTTGCGTATTGGATTTGTTGTCAACAGTGTTATGACAGGTCTTTGTTTATTTGAAAGCCAGGAGTAACTTGAAGATATATGAGCTGAATGTTCCAGATGGAGAGAGTCGACTCCATGTCAAAGGAGAGTCGACTCCATGCGGCTATTTGTCGAAGAGTTCCAGAAGAGTCGACTCCACGGCCCAGGAGAGTCGACTCACGTTGTCAGATTGGATTAGTCGACTCTTGTATTAAGATGAGTCGACTCTTCATCCGATCAGTCGACTCTTGCAGATTTGATCGTAACTTGTTTTTACACGTACAGGATTATGGACGGCCAGGATTCATGATTTCAGTAATCTACGGTCTACGGTCAGCTGCGCATTAGGGCTACACTATAAATATGCGTTGCGTTGAGAAATGAGTAGATTTTCGTGCGCAAGCAAAAGAGAAAACCAGAAAGGGAGAAAATACATGATCAGCGCATAAGAGAGGTTGTAGAACATGAGAGAATATACAGATTCTTAGTGCAACCAGGAGAGTTAGAATAGCTTGAGTGAATAAGCTATTCAGGAGTTCTTGATCAAAGGAAACCCAGATCCATCGAGCAGATATACCAGTACGTGCAGAAGGTTCAAGAGGTGATCTCCAATCAACTGATATTCTTCTTTGTCGGGTTTCAGATCGAGAGTAAGGTGACTGCTATCTCATTTACTATACTTCAACGAAGCAGTATCATCAAGAGACTGAGATCTATTATTTCATACATGCGTAAAAGAGATTCTCGGTGTAATATTTATTTATTCAGTGTACTTGTTTGCAAGCCGTGCTAAGGCATGTATTTTGATTGAGGTTTAGTGAAACCCATCTGTAGGGGGATTAAAGGAAGAAAAGATCCTTTCCCTACCACTGTAAAGATCCATTGGAAGATTATAGTGCAATCCATGTGGTGAGGTTAGCACTCATCACACCAAGGACGTAGCCTTCACATTGAAGGTGAACCTTGTAAATCTCTGTGTCTGATTTGTGGGATTGTTTGTGTTTAAAGACCTGATCTTAACAGGATAACGAAGGGTTTAAGTGAAAAAGATTTTAAGAGATTAAAATTGGATACCACTGATTCACCCCCCCTCTCAGTGGTGTGTGTGATCCTGAGTGGACTTTCAATTGGTATCAGAGCATCCAGGTTGCCTTCGTGGTCTTTCTGAGTATTATTCTTATTCTACAATGGAGCAACTTAATTCTGTTAACAACAAGGGAATTCCTATGTTCGATGGGAAAAGCTTTCATGTCTGGAAGAGTCGTATGACTCCATATCTGTTATCCCTTGGAGTGGATGTTCTACATGCTGTCACCATCGGATTCACTGAAGCTGAATTACAGTTAAAATCCTCTATGACTGCAGAAGAAAAGCGAAAAGTTGAATGTGATGGTAAGGCGAGAAATGCCTTATTAGCAGCCCTATCTGAAAGGGAATTTTCTAAAGTTATTGGCTGCACTTCTGCTAAAGGAATATGGGATAAATTATGCAGTATTTATGAAGGTGACAGAAGAGTAAAAGAGGCAAAGCTGCAGATCTGGAGAGCAAAATTTGAAGATCTGAAGATGGCTGAAGATGAGTGTGTAGATGACTTTTTTACACGCATCAATGAAGTTGTTAGCGCCATCAGAGGATATGGAGAGATGCTCACAGATACAACTGTGGTAAAGAAGGTGCTGAGAATCTTACCTGATAAATTTGATTCTAAAGTCTCAGCACTGGAGGAAAGAGATCTGGATGTATTTCCACTTGATGAACTTCACTCAATCCTCATTGCCTATGAGATGAAGAAGGTTCCAGCCTTGAAAAAGAAGGCTAAAGCTGAAAAGGAGGTGGCATTCAAGGCTGCTAGACACACCTCAAGACACTCCAGAACACAAGAAGAGAGTGTAAGTGACTCTGACTCAGAGGAGGAGCTTGAACAAGAGTTTGACAAACTCATGTCTCTCCTGTCCAAGAAAGTGAAGAAAGGCAAGGGTAAGTATCAAGGAAAGCTACCCTTGAAATGCTTTAACTGTGGAAAGATTGGACACTTTGCTGCCCGATGCCCAAAGCTGAATGAAGAGGACAGTGAAGATGAGAATCCATCCACTTCTAGAAGAAAAGAAAAGGGTGCTAGAAAAATCAAGAAAGATTATAAGCAGCCCAAGGACAAGAAAAAGTGGAATGACAAGCTGAGGAGGAAGAGTTTGCTGTCTAAAGAAGAAGAAGATGAAGACAGCACTGAAGACTCTAACTCTGAGAGTACAGACTCAGAGAGAAGTGACTTTCACAGAACTTTCATGGCCAAAGTACATTCAGATGTTGGCATTTCAAAAGAAAGTACAAATGAAGAAGAAAGTTTCACTGAGTCAGAAGAAGAAGAAACAGAAATGGAGGTAGTCTTGAAGAGGGAACTGAAAGAATGTCTTAAGGACATTAAGTGTTTGAGAAAGAATGAAAAGAGTTTAAAGAGAGAGATTGAAGATCATCTCTCGAGAGAAATGAAGCTCATTCAAACTGTAGAAGAGCTTCAAGTGAAAGTTGCTGAGGCTAATAAAGTAGCAGAAGATGTGCTACTATTGAAAGAGGCCAAAGAATTGGAGATAGAGGAACTCCAAATTCAAGTGATGGAATCTGAGAAGAAAATGAAGAAATTTCAATTGGACTTCAACAAATCCATTGAAGTAGAAAAGAAGTCCACTGCAAAATATGCTGAATCTTCAAAGGTGCTGGATAAAATCCTAACTTCTCAAAGAGCCTCAAGCGATAAAGGTGGTATTGGTTTCAATCCAGAAAAAGCTCAATCAACAACTTCAACTGCAGTTAAGTTTGTTGCAGCTGAAAAACCAATGCAAGAGAAGAAGGTGGCGTCAACCAAAACCATTTACAAAGTGGTTAAAAGAGCTGTGGAACCAGCTCAAGTGAAGAAGGCTGTTGCTCAGCCTAAGAAGATTACACAGGCATATGTACCTGTAAGAGAAGAGAAGCAGGCAGCTACAAAGAACAGGGCTGTGCAGAACTTGAAGCAGCAAGCTCAACAACAGAAACCAGAACCAAAGAGAGCTGGCAAATGCAAATATACATGTTTTGGATACTGTTGGTGCTGTGGAGCATATGGGCACAAAGCCAGAGGCTGCTGGTTTAATGAAGCCAACTACAGAAGGAGCAGAGGAACTGGCTTGAGGGGGAGCAAGCCAAGAAGACCTCAGGAGAATGCAGTCCGCAAGAGACAAGAACCTAAGCCTGTTCAAAACAGGTTTAAAATTCTGGAGAAAATTTGTGGCAGGTGTGAAAGAGTTGGCCACAGTGCAGAAGGTTGTAGAGCTGTATTTCCAGCATACACTCCTCAACCAAGAGATTATTATAAAAGAAGCTTTGTCAACAAATCAAGAGCAAATCTCAGGAGAGAGAGAGCTATGACAGCAGAAATAGCTCTAAAAGCTTCTAAGAGAAATAAATGTTGGATCTTGGACAGTGGTTGTTCAGGCCATATGACTGGAGACTCAAAGATTTTGAAAGATGTTGATGATCATCATGGAGGATCAGTCACTTTTGGCAATGAAGGATCTCTTAAGATCAAGGGAGTTGCATCAGCAAAAATTTGTGACAGCAGGATAAAGTCAAATGAAGTTCTGCTAGTTGATGGGCTAAAGCATAATTTGCTGAGTGTATCCCAACTGTGTGATGATGGGAATGAAGTTATCTTCAGAAAGCATGGATGTGTGGTGAAACGACTCAGAGATGGAGCAGTTCTAGCTAAGGGAGACAGAACCACTGGTAATCTGTTTCAAATAGGTGAGTCAGTTAAGTCGTGCTTTATGAGTAACAGAGATGAGAATCAGTTATGGCACAGAAGACTTGGACACCTTGGGATGAAAAGTATGAACAGATTAACAAAGGAAGGAGCTGCACAGAATGTTCCATTACTGAAGAGAACTGAAGGTTTTTCATGCACCACATGTCAAAAAGGGAAGATGACCAATCTATCACACAGAGGGGTTGAGATCAGAACAACAAAGCCACTGCAGTTAGTTCATTCAGATATTTGCGGACCTTTCAAGCCAACATCATTCACTGGTGAAAAATATTTTATTACTTTTGTGGATGATTACACCAGAATGACTAACACGTTCTTTTTGAAGCACAAATCAGAGGCGCTTGACAGATTCAAAAGCTTCAAAAGAGCAGTTGAAAAAGAAACAGGGCACTCCATAAAGAAACTCAGGAGCGACAATGGAGGAGAATACAAGAGTGATGCCTTTCAAAGATACCTAAACAAGCATGGTATAAGACATCAATACAGTGCACCATATACTCCTCAACAAAATGGAGTTGCCGAGAGGAAAAATAGAAGCCTTGAAGAGATGGCCAGATCTATGTTGGCAGAGTATGGAACAGCAAAATATTTTTGGAAAGAAGCTATTTCCACTGCCACACATGTGCAAAATAGAAGTCTCTTACGTCCAAAGACAAACAAGACTCCCTATGAATTGTGGTTCAAAAGAAGACCTAACATCAAGTATTTCAAAGTATTTGGAAGTCCTTGCATGATCAAAGTCAAAGGGCTGCATCTGAACAAGCTTGATGAAAGGGCTGATGAAGGAACATTCTTGGGATATTT
The DNA here is from genome assembly GCA_020883675.1 of Bruguiera gymnorhiza. Taxonomy (NCBI): domain Eukaryota; kingdom Viridiplantae; phylum Streptophyta; class Magnoliopsida; order Malpighiales; family Rhizophoraceae; genus Bruguiera; species Bruguiera gymnorhiza. The sequence goes on along the minus strand of JAIRCJ010001040.1, from coordinate 6,279 downwards.
ATCGAATGGAAGAGGCTACAAGTGTTATAATAAAAGAATGCACAAGATCATAGAAGCCTATGATGTCAAGGTGATTGAAGATGAGAAAAATCTTCAGGTGGCACAGCAAACAATTCATTCTGAATCTGAAGAGAATGAAAAAGCTGTAAGTGAAAGTACAAGTTATAGTGAAGCTGATAGTGATGTTGATTCAGCTGTCACAAGTGAAGAAGAATGGCCAGCAAGACAAGTGCACAGGAGACTGGCTAAGCAAGTTGATAATGATAATATTCTTGGTGATCAAGAGGCCCCTGTTCAAACAAGAAGAACCTTGAGGTCAGCAAGGCACACTGCACTGCTATCAAATATTGAACCTCAAAAGGTAGAAGAAGCTCTCACTCACAAAGAATGGGTTGATGCCATGAATGAAGAGCTTGATCAAATTGAGAAGAACAGAACATGGGATCTAGTGCCAAGACCAAAAGATAAGAATGTTATAGGCACTAAGTGGGTTTTCAGAAATAAGAAGAATGAAAAAGGTGAGATCACAAGAAATAAAGCCAGACTTGTATGCAAAGGGTATGCTCAAATTGAAGGTATAGATTATCAAGAAACTTTCGCTCCTGTTGCAAGAATGGAGGCCATAAGGATACTTCTAGCTGTTGCTGCACAAAGAAATCTTAAAGTCTATCAGATGGATGTCAAATCAGCATTTCTAAATGGTGACTTGAAAGAAGAGGTCTACATAGAACAGCCAGAAGGATTTCTACTTGATAGAGATGGGTCAAAGGTATGCAGGCTCAAGAAAGCACTATATGGATTAAAACAAGCTCCAAGAGCGTGGTATGCCAGACTTGACAACTATCTCAAGAGAATGGGATTCAGCAAAGGAAAAGTGGATTGTAACCTATATGTGAGAGAGAAAAACAGGAATTCATTGATGGTTATAGTCTATGTTGATGACATCATCTTTGCTGGAAATGATGGTAAGTCAAGTGAAGGATTTGCTGAACAGATGAAGGAGGAGTTTGAGATGTCCATGCTAGGAGAGCTAAATTTCTTTCTGGGACTTCAAATTCTGCAAAAGGAAGATGCTATCTTTTTATCCCAGGAGAAATATGCAAGAGAGTTGATAGACAGATTTGGCATGGAAGAGGCAAGAATTGTCTCAACTCCGATTGTTACTGGCACCAAAATTTCAAAAGATGAGCATGGAAAGCCAGTAAATCAGATAGAATTCAGGAGATTAATTGGAAGCTTGTTATATCTTACAGCTTCAAGACCAGATATTGTCTATGCTGTGACTCTATGTGCAAGATATCAAAGCAACCCCAAAGAGTCTCATCTAATGGCTGCAAAAAGAATTCTGAGATATGTGAAAGGAACAGTGGGTTACAACTTGTGTTATAAAAGATCAAATACACTGGACCTTTATGGCTACACTGATGCTGACTGGGCAGGTGATGTGGATGACAGGAGATCAACATCTGGAGGTGTTTTCTTTCTGGGTAAGAAGTGTGTAGCATGGCATTGCAAGAAACAAAATTCAGTATCCTTAAGCACTACTGAAGCGGAATATATAGCTGCAACTTTGGCTACTACACAGATGTTGTGGATGAAGATGCAATTAGCTGATCTGGGTGTAAATGCGCCATATCCTCTCAATATAGGATGTGACAATCAGAGTGCAATTCAGCTTAGTAAAAATCCTGTTCAACACTCTCGGACCAAGCATATTGAGATCCGATATCATTTTATTAAAGAAAGAGTGGAAGAGGGTCAATTAAGCTTGGAGTTCGTACCTACAAAAAGTCAGCTTGCAGATATAATGACAAAGCCATTATCTACAGAAACCTTTCAAGCTTTAAGAGAAAAATTAGGAGTGGTTCCTCCACCCTAAGTGATAACCCCTTCTCTCACCCCCACTTTGTCTCTGCATTGGGCCTTTGAATTTCATTGTCAAAGGGGGAGAAATAAGCGAGGAGAACAAGTCAGGAGAAGTTAAAGGAGTTGGACTTGTTATTTAAACAGAGGAAGTGCACAAGTGATTTAGTGTTAAATGCATGAGTAAAATGCATAAGTGATTGAAAAGTAAAATTCAGAGGTGACATTTTTTTTGATTTTTTTTTTTTGTTTGTCGCTTTTGATACAGAGCACACCTCAAGGGGGAGCAGACTTCTATGCAAGTGTAAATTCAAGGAATGGCTGGTGTTCAAAAGTTGAGATCTGTCATGGATAACTTCGTAGGGTGATTTCTTTTGAATGAACCCGTAGAGGGAGTCTTTGGCTGATTTATCTGATTACAGTCTTTATTCTTGAAAATTCTTTTGATGCCATCACATAATACATCTCCAGAGAGTTTTCAGGTGATATTATTTGTTTTGGGGTGTTGACAACGAAATCCAAAGGGGGAGATAGAAGTTCCATTTCTGCGAACGTGGATTTGGCATCGAACTTATTGTTGCATGAGATAAATGGATTTGAATGTCAGATTTGCGTATTGGATTTGTTGTCAACAGTGTTATGACAGGTCTTTGTTTATTTGAAAGCCAGGAGTAACTTGAAGATATATGAGCTGAATGTTCCAGATGGAGAGAGTCGACTCCATGTCAAAGGAGAGTCGACTCCATGCGGCTATTTGTCGAAGAGTTCCAGAAGAGTCGACTCCACGGCCCAGGAGAGTCGACTTACGTTGTCAGATTGGATTAGTCGACTCTTGCAGATCTGATCGTAACTTGTTTTTACACGTACAGGATTATGGACGGCCAGGATTCATGATTTCAGTAATCTACGGTCTACGGTCAGCTGCGCATTAGGGCTACACTATAAATATGCGTTGCGTTGAGAAATGAGTAGATTTTCGTGCGCAAGCAAAAGAGAAAACCAGAAAGGGAGAAAATACATGATCAGCGCATAAGAGAGGTTGTAGAACATGAGAGAATATACAGATTCTTAGTGCAACCAGGAGAGTTAGAATAGCTTGAGTGAATAAGCTATTCAGGAGTTCTTGATCAAAGGAAACCCAGATCCATCGAGCAGATATACCAGTACGTGCAGAAGGTTCAAGAGGTGATCTCCAATCAACTGATATTCTTCTTTGTCGGGTTTCAGATCGAGAGTAAGGTGACTGCTATCTCATTTACTATACTTCAACGAAGCAGTATCATCAAGAGACTGAGATCTATTATTTCATACATGCGTAAAAGAGATTCTCGGTGTAATATTTATTTATTCAGTGTACTTGTTTGCAAGCCGTGCTAAGGCATGTATTTTGATTGAGGTTTAGTGAAACCCATCTGTAGGGGGATTAAAGGAAGAAAAGATCCTTTCCCTACCACTGTAAAGATCCATTGGAAGATTATAGTGCAATCCGTGTGGTGAGGTTAGCACTCATCACACCAAGGACGTAGCCTTCACATTGAAGGTGAACCTTGTAAATCTCTGTGTCTGATTTGTGGGATTGTTTGTGTTTAAAGACCTGATCTTAACAGGATAACGAAGGGTTTAAGTGAAAAAGATTTTAAGAGATTAAAATTGGATACCACTGATTCACCCCCCCTCTCAGTGGTGTGTGTGATCCTGAGTGGACTTTCAACTACTTCTTTCAAAATTATGTGCATAAGAAACCTTTGGAAATTAATCCTTGTCCTTATTTGTTGCTTTCCAACTGTTGGAAACTCTTGTGACTACTGGTTACCATCCAAAGTGTATGGCCTAAGATTGGGAGGATTATTAATCCACTTGTACAATAAGTAGCCTACAGTTAGAAGAAAACAGAGCCTATAGCAAATAGACGGTAAGAAGAAAATAAAACTTAAAGGAGCCTGTGGAAGATAGAGCAACCTACGAAAGGAAGAAAATAGAGCCTGTAGCAAATAGATTTTAGGAGTAGATTACTAAAATAGACATTTTTATGTTCAATTGCACTCCTCTTCCTTTCATCCATCAAAAGAAATTATACGGCAAATTAAACTTCAATGAATAGATTATGTTGTGCATTACATGGTTGAAATAGTCATGGAGTTTATGAATTTGAATATCAAGCTACTTCTTTCAAAATTATATGCTCAAGCAACCTTTGGTAATTGATCCTCATCCTCATTTGTTGCTTTCTAATTGTTGAAACTCAATGTGACTTCTAGCTACCATCAAAGTGTATGGGCGAAGATTGGGAGGACCTATCCAATCCCACTTGTTCCAAACGAGCAACCTATTGGCTAAGAAGAAAACAGAGCCTCTAGCAAATAGAGTGAGAAGAAAATTAGAAGCGCTCTAGCAAAAATGGTAAGAAGAAACAGAGTCTATAGCAAATATAATGGTAAGAAGAAATAGAGCCTGTAAGAGCTTTTTAGAAAATAGAGTAGCCTAAGGTAGAAAGAAAACAAAGCCTGTAGCAAATAGATGGTAAGAAAAATAGAACTTAGAGGAGCCTGTAGAAAACAGAGTAGCCTATGGAAAAATAAAATAGACCTTTTAACAAATAGATATTAGGAGTAGATACTAAAATAGTCATTTTATCTATTTATGCACTTATCTTCCTTTCATTCCATAAAAAAAGATTATATGGCAAATTAAGTTTCAATGAATAGATTATGCTTACATTAACATGATGGAAATACCGTGGAAGTTTACGAATTTGAAAATCAAGCTATTTCTTTCAAAATTTATATGCTCGAGTAACCTTTGGTAATTAATCCTCCTCCTCATTTGTTGGTTTCCAACTATTGGAATTCATGTTGACTGCTTGCTACCATCAAAGTGTATGGGCTAATATTGGTAGGACTATCTATCCATTTGTCCAGACAAAGTAGCCTATAGTAAGAAGAAAATAAAGCCTTTTTGCAAATAGACGATAACAAAAAAAAAAAGTGCCTCTAGCAATAGACCGGCAAGAATAAAATAGAGCTTTGTTGGATCCTATAGAAAATAGAGCAACCTATGGTAAGAATAAAACAGAGCTTGTAGCAAATAGATAGTAAGAAAAAATAAGCCTATAAGAGCCTGTAGAAAATGTAGCAATCTAATGTAGGAAGAAAACTTAACTTGTAGCAATAGATGGTAAGAAAAAAATAGAACCTAAAAGAGCCTATAAGAAACAGAGTAGCCTATAAAAAGAAGAAAATAAAGCTTTGTAGCAAATAGATTTTAGGAGTAGGTACTAAAATAGGCATTTTATCTATTTGTGTACTCCTCTTTCTTTCATCCATCAAAAAAGATTATACGACAATTAAGTTTTAATGAATAGATTTTGTTTTTCATTACATGGTTGAAACACCCATGGAGTTACGAATGTCAATCAAGCTACTTTTTTCAAATTATATGCATAGGCAACCTTTGATAATTAATCCTCATCCTCATTTGTTACTTTCCAACTGTTGGAAACTCATGTGCCTGTGGCTACCTTAGAGGGTATGGGGTATGGATTGGGAGGATTGTCAAACCACTTATCCAAAGAAAGTAGCCTATAGTAAGAAGAAATAGAGCCCTTTAGCAAATAGATGGTAAAGAAGAAAATATAGCCTCTAGCAAATAGATGACAAGAAGAAAACAGAACCTATAGAAAACAAAGTAGCCTATGGTAAAAGAAAATTGAGTTTGTAGCAAATAAACAGTATGAAGAAACTGAGCTTGTAGAAAATGTGAAGTGTAAGGTAGGAAGAAAATAGAGCCTATAGAAAATAAATGGTAAGAAGAAAACAAAACCTAAAGGAGCCTATAGAAAATAGGGCAGCCTATGGAAAGAAGAAAATGGAGCCTGTAGCAAATAGGTTTTAGGAATAGGTACTAAAATAAACATTTTATCTGTTCATGCACTCCTTTTCCTTTCATCCAAAAAAGATTATATGACAAATTAAACTTCAATGAATAGATTCTGTTTTGCATTACATGGTTGAAATACTTGTGGAGTTTATGAATTTGAATATGAAGATACTTCTTTCAAAATTATGTGCATAGGTAACCTTTGCTAATTAATCTCTAGTCCTCATTTATTGCTTTCCAACTGTTTGAAACACATGTGATTGTTGGCTACCATTAGAGTATATGGGCTTAGATTGGGAAGGAATGCAATCCACTAGTCTAATAGAGCAACCTATGGTAAGAAGAAAATAGAGTCTCAAGCAAATAGATAGTAAGAAAAAACAGAGTAGCATAAGGTAAGAAGAAAAAAAGTCTATAGCAAATTAACAATAAGAAGAAAATGGAGTCTGTAGTAGCCTGTAGAAAATAAAGGAACCTTAGGTAGGAAGAAAATAGAGCCTATAGCGAATAGATGGTAAGAAAAAAATAGAACCTTGAGGA